>WMHX01000099.1:0-63325 GCA_013420875.1 Thelonectria rubi | reverse complement strand
TTAATAAAAAATCTAATAAAAGGGATTATAAATTCCTAGAAAAAGTTATCTTAGATATTTATAGACCTATAAAACCCATAGCCTTTAAAAATTATAAATACTTTATAACTTTCTTAAATAAAGGAATTAAATACCTAAAAATCTATAAATTAAAATATATAAAAAATGCTTTAAATAGCTTTAAAGACTATAAGGCTTTTATAGAAAATAATAACAAAAGAATCACTATAAAAGAGTTATTTTTAGATAATGCTTTAGAATATAGATATTTTATAGCTAATTATTATAAAGAAAAAGGAATTTTATATAATTTTTCTCCTCCTTATACTAAGGAACCTAATAGGTATTACGGCCCGTATTAGGACTAATATATATCACATGCCTCTACCCACATTTTTTTCACTAATTATAAAAGGATCACCTTAGTTTACTTTATAAACCTAAATAAACTAGAAAGAAGGGTTTATACTAGATTACTTAATAACCCTTAATAAACCTTAATATTATAAATACTATTTAAAATATTTATTATTAATAAATAAAAGGAAGCCCCTAAACTACTTTAGCTTTTAATATAATTATTTTATACTAATTACTTAAAAGACCTATAATTACTTACTCTTAATTACTTTTAGTACTTTTAGTAATTAATTATTAAATAATATAATATTTATTTACTCTTTTATTACTTAAATACCTTTAATGCTCTAACCTTTTTAATAATAAAAACCTAAAATAATCTCTTTTTAAATTTCTATATTAAGAATTAAACTAAATTATTATATATTAAAAGCTCTTATTTAAAAGGTTATTATATTAACCTTAAGTAATATTATATTATTATAAATATATTTAGAATTTAATTTATTAATGCCTTAAGGTCTATATTAAATAATACACTTCTTATATATAATATTCCCCTAATTAATATAAAAATTACTATTAAAATCTAATAATTATAAGCAATAGTCTAAGAGCTATATACTTAGCTATAAGCTTAAAACCCTATTTAAGCTTATAAAATAGAATATAACCTTAATAAAATAATTAAATTTCCCTAATTAGAATTATTTAATAAAAGCTCTAAAAATATAATGCCCTTTATTATATATCTTAAAATATACTTTTAATAATTCTTATATAAACTTATTTTAATTAAAGGAAGAATTATATATACCTATAATTACATAAAAAGCATTATAATTATATAATTTAAACCTATTATAAGGGACTATTTTAAATATAATAATAAAATTATATAAAATTAAGAAATAATTAATATCTTTTTAAAATAAAATAATTTTAAAATTATATTTAAGGATATATTTAAAATAATTAATAAGGAGTAATATATAGCTATTAATATCTATAACATTAAATAAATTAAATTTATTATTATTTATATTATTACTTTTTACTAAATTGCAATTAAACTTAAATAAAATAATAATATATTTATTTAAATCTTTTATAAAAAATAAAAGAAAAAGTTAAAAATAAGATCCTTAAAACTAAATAATTTAATACCCTTATTAAAAATATTATTATAGCTATTAAGATTAATAAATAATAATATAAATATAAAAAGGAAAAATCTTAAGAATACTAAACTAAATATAATACCCCTTATAACCTTTACTATCTAAATTAATATTAAAAAGGTAAAAAAAAGAATTAAAAATAATAAAATAGTAATATTTCTATAGGGATATATATAAATCTAATAGAAATTAAAGCAATTTAATAAGATTTTTTATAGATTATTTATTAAAATTATAATAAAAAAAGGCATATTAAATATAAATATTAAGACCTTAATAAAACTAATAGAAAATTTAAATCTATACTTACTAAATAAGCCCTTAGGGCTATTATATATAAATAGGGAGGACCTTAACTAGCAATTAAACTAATTATTAAGAATAAAATTAAATATAAATTACTTTACTAAATAATTTATTATAATAATACCTACTTTATATATAAAAATAATAAGAATAATAGCTATTATTTTAATAAGCCTTAAGATAATAATAAATATATAATTATAATAATATAATAAAAATATAATAAAATAGGAACCTCTAAAGGATTAATCTAGCTAAATAATTAAGCACTCTATAAAGATTATAATAAAGCTTAACTAAATAATTACTTTATATTCTAATAAATCTATACTTAATAAGCTATTTAAAAGAATATTATTAAATACCTTATTTAAAGATCTATCCCTAAAGGACTTTCTATTACTATTAAATTAAGCAATAAAATACTTACTATAATTAAAATAGAAACTATAAGCCTAATAAGTAATAACCTAATCTATAATAAGAAATAATAATATTATAATAAGGCCTATAACTACTTAATATAACCTTAATTAAAGAATTATATCTAAAACTAAATAAAAAGGATAAACCTTAGCCTTATAAATAACAAACTTATTAAATTTATAAGGAAATAATAAAAAATATTTAAAATTAATAATATTAAACTATTCCTAATTAAATAAAATTATAAATAAATTAAAAAACTAAAATTAATAATCTAATATTAATATATCTTCCTAAAAGAAATTAAAGATATTTAGGAAAATAATATAATAAATAATAAAATACCTTTAGACTTTAATTTATATAATAAAAATATCCTATAAAACCTAATCCATAAAGCAATATAAAAGGAATAAAACCCAGAAGCTAAAGACTTCTATATATATAAAATTATATAAGAAAAAGCATACTATAAGAAAGCACCTATACTATACCTTAATAATATACCTATCCTCTTAATAATATACCTAAATTACTATACTATCTTATAAATCTTATATTTTAATTATAATTATATAATATACTTTATTAATAAAATTATAAATAATTATTACCTAAAATGCCTAAAAAGCTATATTTTAAAATAATAATATTATATTAATAACCTAATAACCTAATAAAATATTTAAAGATTATAATACTTAAAAGTTAATATCCTTATATAATATAATAAACTATTCCCTTAAAAATATATAAATAATATAAATAATATATTTAATTATAAATTCCTAAAATATAAATAATATAAATAAAAAAAGATTATTAATTAATATTAATAAAGCACCTAATAATCTATATAATTATAAATAATCTGCCCCCTATAAATAATAAAAACTGCAAAAATTATAAGCTAGCTATTTTAAATTAATAAATTAATAAAGAATAATAAATACTATTTATAAAAAAGCTATAAAACTAATAAAAGCTAAAAGAAATTATAAAACCTCTATAAAGAGCTCTAAATATAATATAAAGCCTAAATATATTAAAATAATAAATAATATTATAAATATAAATTAAAAATAAATAATTTATTATTTAAATAAATAATAAAATTAAAATAAATATTATTAATTCTTAAATTATTAATTATTTCTAATTATTATAAAAAGATAAAAATAAATTATATTTAATTTATAATATTAAAGGAAATTAATTTTAATATAAAAATAAATTAATTACTTATAAAATTAATTACTTTAAGGTATTTATTAAAAAATAAAATTAGAATATTTATTTTAATATTATATCTTTTTATATATATAATTTAATTCTAGATTATTTATAGCTATATTATTATAATCCCCTTATTAATTAATATATTAGCTAAATATAAACCTTTGAAAGTAATATAATTAATAATATTAATTATAATTTATTATATAATATAAGATCTTAATCTTTTATTAAAAGGAATAAAAAAGATAAATAAAGCTAATATAAAAATACTCCCTAATCTATAAAGGAATTAATACCTTTAAAATAAATTAAATACTAATATAAAAAAAGCTAAATATAATAAATATAATAAATAATTTATATATATAAATAATAACCTTAAATAGAAAGTATTTAATTATAATAATAAACTATAAAATATACTAATATAATATTAAATCTATAAAAAACTATTTATTAAAAAA
Source organism: Thelonectria rubi (assembly GCA_013420875.1). Lineage (NCBI taxonomy): Eukaryota > Fungi > Ascomycota > Sordariomycetes > Hypocreales > Nectriaceae > Thelonectria > Thelonectria rubi. The sequence goes on along the minus strand of WMHX01000099.1, from coordinate 59,349 downwards.
ATAAAAATAGGTCTATTATTATATATAAATTAGGACTATAAAATATAGCTTAAGGATAGAACCTTAATTAAATTCTATAAGATTTATAACCTTAATAAAATATAATTATATAAGCTTAAGACCTACCTTAAAGATATATTAAGGAAAGAATATATTAAAATATTAAAATTATTTATAAGCTATTTAATTATATTTATTCCTAAAAAGAATAGTAAATTCTAATTTATTATAAATTATTATATATTTAATAATATAATAATTAAAGATTAAATATTATTATTTTTAATTAATAAACTAAAGGATTAATTTGATAGGGGAAATAACATAACCATACAATACCACGACCCGTGAGACGGTGTGTAGGGTAGGTAGCGGAGGGAGGGAGCGAGACTGGAGGAAAAGAGGGTTTTCTGCAGGAAAACGCTAAAATAAATATAGCCAGGGCTTATAGCTAATAAGGATAAAATAGAACTAAATAATTAATTAATAAGAGATAATAATAATATTTTAAATAAGATAAATAAACTTTAATTCTTTAGGGGGAAAATATATATTAAGGAAGTCCTCCTCTTAATAAGGAAATCCTTCCCCCTTTATATTAAAGCTAGCTAATTGCAATTAGGCATATAGACTAGCTAAAAATCTATTAGCTAATAAAAATCTTTTAGGCCCTATAATTATTTATTTCTATTAATTATTATTTTCTATTATTATAAACCTCCCTATAAAGAATAATTTTTATCCTTAAGATTTAAATTCTTTATAATATATTAAAATTAACCTCCCTAATTTTATTATTCCTTTATATTTATTTCTTTAAATAGAGCCCTTAATCTATTTAATTACCTCCCTAAAAATAAGGTTCCTTATACTAAAAGAAGCTTAATTATTCCCTTAATTAGATTAATAAGCCTAATTTATTATTAATTAAGCTTAATTTATTTTTAATTAAATCTAATTTAGCTTAATAGGATTAAAGTATTCTAATTAGGCGCTCTTAATAATTAGGTATTTAAAGTATAAGCCTAAAGATATCTAATATAGGGCTTAGGGCTATTAAGTTCTTATAAGATAATAAAATAGGTATATATTTAGGCATTAAGTATTATATTTAAAATAGTATAATTAAAGGAAATAAATTAGATAATATAATAGAGGGGGTATAGAGCTAGTAATATTAAGAATTATTTAATCCTTTAGAGTTTATAGGCTTTTATAGGGTTATAGGAGGAGGGGGCATTAGTGCAGATAAAAGCTTCTAAGCTAGAGGAGGCAATATCTAGTCCTATTTAGGCTAAGAGGGCAATAGTATAGGTAATCTAGAAGTTGCTTAAGCGCTATATTCTAGAGCTTTACTATATAGGGACCTAATAATAGCTCTATTACTCCTAGAAAGCTAGAATATAATAGGGATAAAATAGTTCTTTAGGGTCTCTATAATCCCTATTTATTAGAATATTAAAATTAATCTATTAGGAATATATATAATAAAAGTTTTAATTTAATTTAAAAATAATATAAATTAATTAAATACTTTATTTAGATTAAGGGCTAAAAAAGGCTAGATAGTAATATCTTATATATTAAGCACTTTAGAATTACTTAATAGCTTAATAAGATTAAAGAGCCTACCCTTCCCTATTATATTAAAGCATTTTAATCTATTAATTACTAATTTATTAATAATAATTAGCTTCTATATAAATAATTAATTAAATATTTAAATAGCCTTTTTCTTTAGTAATTTCTAAGGGGCTATAAATAATATTAAAGATTATAATATTATTTATTTCTTTAGGGATTATAATAATATCTTAAGAGGGAGTAAGGTATATAGCTTTATAGGTAGAGCTAGCGCTATAGTAAGTATATTAATAGCTAGGCCCTAAGGCCCTAGGGCTAGAGTTATATAGTAGGGGAATATAGGGTTAATTAGGCGCTCCCTATATAGAAGGTACTATATAAAGCCTATCTTCCTATCCTTATATTCTTTTTAGGCAATTAGAGGCATAATATAATCTGCAATTTATATAAAAGGGGGTAAAATAAATAAGGCTTAATCTTAATAGGAATTAGTCTTATTTATAAAGTGGATAATATAATAGCTCTTTTAAATAGGAATTATAAAGAATTTATATTAATTAATTAATTAATAATTATCCTAATAAATTAGGTTTATAGCCTTATTATAAAAAGGAATATTAATAAATTAATATTAAAAGGGGCCTAAGTCCTTTATTAAGTTATATAATTATAAATACTTTAAGACCCTAAACTATTAAATACTTAATTCCTTAAAGGCAGCTTATAGGAATAGCTAATAAATGCATTTAAACCCTTACTCTATATCCTTAAGTAATATCTAGCTAAAATTATCTATTAGAGCTAATATTTAATCTCTTAAGGGAAGGTAATTATTCTATATTATAATATACTATCCTAGATCTCTTGCTACTATAGATTATATAGGTATATATCCTCTAATATAAATATTTATAAGGCTATATTAAATAGTTAGGGCCTCTAAAAAATACCTAATAAGTAATTAAATATTAAGGAATATATAGATCACTATAATATACTTATAACTCTACCTATCTAGCTAGGCATAAAGGGGGGGGCAAAGGACCTTAAAATAATAGGGGAGGGCTATATTATTTAGGACCTATTAAAAAGCTAAAGTAAAAAGCTTATAGTAAAGATTAGCTCCCTATTTTTATATATTAAAATAAATAATATATCTAGAGCCTTAATTAAAAATATAAAATACCTAATAAATATTCTTAAAATTTATTAGCCCTATTATAAACTGCTTATTATAAATAATAATCTTTATATATATAAGGGAAGTATAATCTAAATTTTCTCTATAATATAATACTTATTTAATGCCTTTATTTAAAAATATAATTAATAAGTCTAGAATTATTTAATTAAATAGATAGTACTTAATAATCTTTATATTTAAGCGGATAATAAGGGGACTAAAGGTAATAATAATTAGATCCTTTATATTATACTTAATTATAATAAGAACTGCCTATAAAATAGATAATTCCATTTAATCTTTATTAATAAGGGTATAGACTATATTCTAAATATCTATATAATATTAGGCCTAGTTTATAATAATAATTTATCTATTTTTATAATATCTTTATAATAGAATATTTATAAAGCTTATTATAATAGCTTTTTAGGAGATATTAAGATCTAATTAGGAAGTCTGCAGTAACTATTAAATATAAGGGTAAATAAATATAAATTGCATATAGATAGTAATTACTAATAGTATAGCTATTAAGGATTTATTATATAAATAAAATTAACCTTTATTTTTACCTTAATAGATAATAAATTATTTAAATTTATTAATTAAATAATAAGATTGGCTTAAAAAGTATTAAATATTATTATCTAGGTTAGGGGTTTTAATTAGGGTTATTGCCTTTAGGGGCTAGAATTAGAGATTATTAATTCCGCAAGCTATATAGGTTCTGGGCATCTCCTTTACTATTTAGGAGGGTAATAGGGTTAAAAGGTTATTTAATTAGATAGTTTGCATATTTATTAATATATTAAGCAGCTTAAATAAGGAGTAAAGGTTATAATAAGGATATAAAAAAAGGGTTAGTAATATAAGGAAAATAAAATAAAAAAGAAAGAAAATAAAAAAGGATTTATTTACTTAAATATTTAAAAGTATAAAGAGGAATAAATAGATATTTTAAGTATTTAGGGAATAATTTAGGCCTAAGGCCTTAATATATAGTATATTTAATTATTTACTTACCTATTTATTTAGGCATTAGTACTAAATAATTACTTTTTAGTCCTTTATCCTTAAGGTTAGTTTAGGTCTTAAGCTTCTTCCTTCTTCTAACCTCCTTAAGTCCTTATCTTCCTTCTGCTTAACTATCTAATTAAATATGGCTCCCCCTCTCTTTACTATTTAAGCAATTAAGGGCATTAAAAGGGCTTAAATTAACCTCCTTAATATTTCTAACTAATTAATTAGCTAGCTTTAGGATATTAAGTTCTATAAATAGACCTAGATATTCTAGCTCTATTGCAATATAGTTTAATTATTAATTATTAAAATTAAATTATATTAATTCTAAAATATAAATTCTTCTTTTCTTTTATTACCCCTTTACTCCTATTAATTAAATAATTCCTTAATTTAATAATAAATTTACTATCTAGATTTACTTATAAATAGCCCTTAATTAATTTAAATAGCTTTTATATATTAAGCTAGCTTTATAGAAAATAGAGAAAAAATTAATAAAAATATTATTTTATAATTAAATTAAATTTATTAATTAGAAGAATTATATTCTAAAATCTGCTATTAAAATTATTAAATTAAAGGCTATAAAGCTCCAGTCTATATATATTCTAGCAGATCTTGCTTATAAATATGGTTATTTAGTCCAGGAGATCTTACATTAGCCTAAGCACTTAAAGGCCCTAATTATAGCCTTTATAAAGTATTAAAACCTAATTATATATTTATATTATATCTAGACTTATTTATTTAATATCTTTACTAATTAGGAATATATTCTTACTCTATTCTATATTTATTAATTAATTCTAGGCTTTATAAAGAGGCAATATATTAATTATATTTAATACTTTTATAATAAATATAAATAGATTTTATTATATAAATATTAATTAATTATTCCTAATATTAAAAAATTATTTAATTATCTTTAGGGCTCTATTAGGCCTAAGAATCCTAAGATTTATACTATAAGAGTTCTTAATTAGGCTAGCTACCCTTAGATCTTAAAGATAGAGGAATTAAATAATTTTATATATAAGGATCCTAAGATAAAGGTAAAAGCAGAAAATTATTAATTATAAAATAAGGAGCTTAGCTTCTTCCTATTATAATAGTAGCTAAGCTTTAATAGATTATTAGTTTAATAGGTTTTATTAATAATTAGCTTTAAAGGGGGGATAAAGGGGGTAAGTAATATAATTAATAGGGAATTAGGTTCTTTAATAATCTAATCTTAAGTAATAATAGATTTTAATTTAATACTCCTTAAATAGAGTATTAAAATAATAAAGGGTATAAATAATATATTATTTTCTTTATTCTCTTTCTCCCCTTAATAATAAGGAATAATACTTAAAACCCTTATTATTAACTACCTCCCTATTATATCTTCCTAAATTGCAATTATATATTTAATTAATTCCTAATTATATTTATATATTTTATAGTTTCTATTTTACTTATTTAAAGGATAATTACTTTAAATTAAATTAAAAATACTATTATAAAAGGCATTATTAGGCAATCCTTATTTATATTATTTTTATTATTTAGCTTATATTAAGTATTAATAATATATCTATCCTTAATATCTTCTTCCTAATTAGATAGTTCTTATTATTAGGGCTTTTTATTATAGAAGAGGCGCTCTGCAAATTAAGGGTTATTCTTATTAGTATTAATAGCCTACTACCTATTTTTATTCTTATAGAACCTCTTAAGGTGGTCCCTATAAATAGAAGTTAGAAGCTTAGGGCCATTTTAAAGCTAAAGGTAATATATTTTATTATTTAATTTGCAAATTATAATATATAGGCTAATTTATTAGGGCTTAAGCTTAGCCTCTTAAAATAAATCTCTAGCTTAATAGGAATTATAGTGGAGTATAAGGTTATTTATTTAGATAGCTTATTTATATAAGAGCCTTAAATAATTCTAATTAGTGCAAATAGCTAGCTTCTAGTAATATTCTATAGCCTTCTACCTTATATTCTTTATATCCTTATCTAGCTATATAATAATCTTTAGCCTTACCTTAATTATTTAATTATATATTTTTATTTTATTTTAATTAATAATTTGCTATATTAAGATATTTATTTTAAGTAAGAGGATAGGCTCCTATTTATAGATTAAATAAAATAGTAAATAATTATAGGATATTTAAGGTATAGTGCGGTTAGCTAGGAGGATATAGCCTAAATTATTAGGCTATATGCCTAAATATATAGGGTTTTATTTTATAATAAACTTAGCAATTAATTAGTGCCTAGTTTTAATAATCCTATTTACCTTTAGGTTATATGCTAATATTAAGATAATTTTTACCCTTAAGGCCTATAAAGTAAGTTTAAAGTCTTATATTAATTTTAAGCTATTATCCACTATTATTATTAGAATTACTCCCTATCTAGAGATAATGCCTTATATAAAGACCTTAATAGCGCTTATATTTAATATAAGGATAGCTATAGCCTCTACTTATCCTATTAAATTGCAATAGGCTTCTAGTAAGTACTTATGGCCTTAGGCTTATAGGAGGTATTAGGTATTTATATAGACCTTAAATATTAATTATTTAGATTATATTAATATAGTATATTTCTTAACCTTAATTATTAAGTATTCTTAGTAGATTTTATAGACTTAGATATAGGTGGCTATTTTAATTTATATATTTACTTATTAATATTTCCTCTAAAGGATAGTAATAGTTAAATTATGGCCCTTATAGCCTAGATTAATATAGCAGGATATAATTAATTAATTCTTAATTATTAAATTAAATACTATTAGATGCAGGGGTTTATAGAATCTATTCTACTTATAGCCTTAGCGCTAAAGGAATCCTCCCTAGATAAAATACTAGGTGGCTTCTTTTTTAATTTAGGTATATTTAATAGCTATTAAGCTAGTAAGATATTATATAATGCAAAGAAATTCTCCTAATTATAGCTATTTGCCTTTATATTTAGTGGCTAGGTATTATATCTATTTAGTATAGTTAATCTTTAGGTCTTTAAGTTAGAGCTTATTATTAATTAACCTTAAGTCTCTAAATATAATTAGGCATAAATATAAATTAATAAAATTCTTAATATTATTCTCTATTTTCTTATCCTTTTAATTAGATAGTCCTACCTATTTTTATAATAATCTATTAGTAATTAAGTTCTTAATGCCCTTAATATACTAAATTATAAAATTAAAGAGGAGAATATAGTTTAATTACTAAATAATTAAAGCTTTAGGAATATTATTAATATAGCTATTAAATTAATAGATAAGGACTTATAAATTAGTCTTAAGGGTAAATAATATATTATAAATTATCCCTTATAACCTTCTAATTATATAAAGGATAGCTTAATACTCCCTCTTTATAGTATTATATTTATATTCTATATTATTTTATAATCCTAATTTAAATTAAATTAAATATCTCTTCCTATTAATTATTTATATAAGAATATATCCCTATTTATATAGGCTAGTATTAATTATTAGGATTACCTCCCTAGCTCCCGGGCTATAGTTTAGTATAATTAGTATAGGTATAGAGGTTACTTTATATTTTAGTATTTTTAGTGCTTTTACTTAATTTAATCCTTAAGTAAATTTAATATTTTTCTTAAAGAGTATTATAAGGGGTCTTATAATTAGTATAAAGCCTATAATCTAATAATAATAATACCTAATAATGCCTAAAAATAAGCAGACTTTTATAATAGAGTTATAATCTTCCTACTTTATAATCTTAATAATCTTAGATTCTTTTAGGGCTTAGCTATTAGTGCTATATAAATAGCCTATTATTATAGCTAACCTTTAATAGAACTAAGATTTTAGGACTAATATTATATATCTAGATAGTTCTATATTAAGGAGGGTCTTATTAAGGTTAATTAAATGCTTTAGGATATACTATCTAATGCTAGGCCGGGCTAGCTTATCTTTATATATAGTCTTAAGTCCCTTAATAATAATATTATTTAGGAAAGTATAGTAAATATCTAGAAGGAGGTTAAATAGGATTTAAGTAATAATCCTTAAGAATTAGGCAATAGAATTAATAGCTCCTTATAATAAGATATATATTTGCAGGAATCTAATAGGCATTTAGAAAGTTATTAAGTCCCTATTTTTCTTATTTAATAGTACTTAATTATATTTAAAAAAAAAATTAAAAAGTAAAAATATTTTATATATTATTATATTTATTAAGAATTTATTTATACTTAAGGGCATAAAACTATTATATATTATATATTTATTAATATAAATAGTTAAATTAATTAAATAGATCTTACTATCCTTTTTAATAATTAATATAAATAGGTTTTAATAGGCCTTATAGCCTTCCTTAAGTATCCCTCTTTTTATATAAACCTTTAGGAGCTTTATTACTTTTTATTTAAGGCTAAATAGGATAGGGATAATCCCTAATTATTAAGCTAAATAGGAGATAACTTTTAGGACTTATAGTAGTGCAATAATAAGGTTAAGCTGCCTATATTTATTAAAATCTTAAGCTAGAGTAATTTCCTAATTTTAGAGGATCTAAAAGTAAATATCTTATTTTTTAGGGTTAAGGTCCTTTTTTACCTAATTAAATAGTTTTTTATATTAATTAAGTATAAATTATATTCCTTCCTTTATTATTAAGAATTTTAAAGTAATAATATTATTATATAGTGCATTTTATTCTAGCTTTCCCTTTATATTCTTTTATTTCTTCTCCCTTTAATAAGGGTCTCCTTTTAATATAAAACTATCTAAGGGTTAATTATTAATAGGGTAGATCTTAATGCCCTTCTGCTTAAAGAGAGTATTTATATTTATATAGAGGGCAATATAAAAGTGGCAGTCCTCCTCTTTCTTCTTTTTCTTTTTCTTCCTCCTCCTTTTTAATTTAATATCCTATTTTATTTTCTTAAACTTAATATAAATTACTATTATATTTTCTATTTATTCTTTTTATAATTCCTTAATAATTAATTAAATAATAGATTTTAAATCCCCTTAAGATAGGTATTAAACTAATCCTAGATTATTATCTCCTTTTAAGGGGAAGTCGCTTAATAGGTCCCTTAGAAGGAGGCTTATAATCTGCATCTAGATATTATCCTTACGCTTTTCTAAGTATAAAACTTCCTATTTAATTAACCCTAAACCTAGAGTTATAAGGTAGATATTGCCTAAATTTATTTTAATTATTATTTAATTAGGGATAGTAAAATAATTAAATAAAAGCTTAATAGCTTAAATAAAAGGCATATTTAGAATAAATAGGATTATAATTATCTTTAGAGGGGTAATAAATATTTAGATTAAGGTATAAATATTATTAAAATATAGGATAATATTATAAAATCTAATTATTTTAACTTTTCTTTTAGAGTAGAATATAGTGGAAATTTAATAAGGGGTAATTACTAAATAGTATTTTTCTATTAAATTACTTATAATTAAATTACCCTTTAACCTAAAATTAATAAAAGCCTTAATTATTCTTCTATTATAATACTAAAAGTAAATTACTATTTTTAGGGTATTTTATATATATATTAGGATTTAGGACTTATTAATAAGCAAGATAGGGCATATAATAATCTTTAATTAATTAAATAGTTCTTAGAGGAATATAGATTATAGGCAGGCAGTAAAGTTAATAATATCTTACTATTTATTCCTATTAATATAAAAGTACTATTTAAATAGTAAATTGCTAGGCATTAATAGGGTATTAATGCTATTTAGGTCCTTAAGAAATATTATATAATTAATATTATATTTTTTTATTATTAAATTATAATAGGATATAATATTAAGAATTTTCTTAATAATTATAAAGTAAATAGCTAAAATGCGCTATTATTTCCTAGATTCTGCCTTAATAGTTAGCTTTTCCTGCTTAATATATTTAATATTATTAATGCCTATTATAATAATATTAAAGTCCTTTACTATAAGTTTAATAATTTTAGGTATTAATAGGAGAGTATTATATATTAATATTAAGATCTTCTTATTATAAATCTTATTTAAGACCTTTTAGCTAGCTTTATTATAGGCTGAGTTATTAGTATAGAGGTTCCTAAATCATAATGCCCTCTTAACCTCCTTTTAATTAGCTGCTTTATATTAGTTTATAATATAGGGGATAGGAGAGGTATTATCTTTTATAGCAGTTATCCCTATTATTACTTTAATTAGGAAGGATTAAATTTAGAGTTTATTATCTTCTAAGTTAAATATATTATAGATAAAAATAGGGTTTATTTTTAGTAGGGGTCCTATAGGTTTAATAGAACTTGGCTTTAGTAGAGGTCCTATAGGTTTAATAGCTATATTAAATATATTAATTAAATAGTTATTTGCAGGATCTAGGATATATTAGGCAAATTAGTTAAGGCATTTTTATTTAAATAGGGTTAGACCCTATTTATATTCTGGCTAAATAGAGCTTTTAATATTATTAATTTAAGCTTAGTATTTTAGGTTAGGCAAGAGATCTAGCTAGTAAATTAAAAGTCTCTTAATATATAATTAAAGGGCTAGGGAGGTATAATATATAATTAAGTATAAAGGAATTAAAGATTTGCATTTAATGCCTATAAAGTAGGCACTTATAAAAGAGTTATACTTAATATATCCCTTCTAGTAGTTATTATTATATAGCTTATATTAGTTAGGGAAGTGGCTAATATTCTAGCAATACTAATATAGCCTTTTTATATTAGACTAATATAGGTTTTAGGTTTAAATAGTATGAACTTTTATAATAGGCTTATTATTTAAGTAATTAAATAGATTTAAAATTAGATATAAGTTTTTTATATCCTTAAGGCCTTAAATATCGAATTTCCATTTCTCCTCTTAAGCTATTATCTATTCCCTCTTATTTTTGCAATTAATAATTAAGGCAAATTAGATTTTAAGGTTATCTATTTTAACTATTAATAGGTTAATAGCTTCCTTTATAGGGTTAATAGGTTTTATAGGCCAGGGCAATATTAGGCCTTAAGGTAAGAATTATAATATAGGGGGAGGTCCTAGGATTATATTATAGTATCTTAGCTATTAATACTAATTCTAGAGAGGGGCTAAATAGTCTTTAGGGTTACTAATATATAGTTCTATTATAGATCTTTAGTATTAGATAGCTAGCTTAATCTTAATATAATTTAAGACTAGCTTAAAAAGCTCCTTATATAGCTTCTGGCCTAATTAATTAAGGGTTATATAATGCTAATAATAAAATATAATAATAATAGAGTTTAGGATCACCCTATAAAAGGCTTACCTGGCCTTATAGCTGCTATTTATTTCCTTAGTAATCTAGGAAATAAGGTAATAGTACTATAATATCTATACTTAAAATGCTTTAAGATTATTGCTTAATAGGCTATATTAGTTTATCCTATTTAATTTAAATATAGCTAATTCTAATTAATTAGGATTGCTACTCTTAAAAGTGGCCCTTAAGCGCTTCTTAGCTTTATTCTAAATATAATTTTTAAGTATATACTTTATGCATTCTTTAATATATAGCTTAAAATAATATAATTAAAAATATTTAAGCTATTTAATCTTATTATATTTTTAATCTTTAATAATAAATTTAAATTAAATAAGGTAATCTATAATATTTTAGCTATTAAATTAAGCTAAGGGAATATTAAGGCATTAAGCAGCTTTAATACTAAAAGTATCCTTAATTATTACTATAAGTCTATTAATAGTAATCTTATTAAGTATAATTTAAGTGGGGGGTATTATTATATTAAGGCCTATTTAAGAGCTTTCTAAAGATTTAGAGGCTATATTTAAATAGCTATAGGCTAGGCTTAAGGTAATAATAGACTATAATATAGGAGCAGGATATATAAGTGCCTTTAGGGTTATAGGGCAGGAGGAAGGTTTAGTAAATACTCTTTTAATTTATTTAAATACTAATTATTAGGGCCTAAGTATTAATTAATAGCCTTAATTATAATTAATTAATTAATTATTAAATTATTTTTCTATAAGGGATTAAGCTAAATATTATAAGGGCATTAACCTTAAGGGTAGTTTCCTAAGAATACTTTTAGGCTAGAGGCCTAAATCCTTAGGACTAGGCAATATAGTGGCTATAGTGCTCTTAAGCAGTATATTTAAGTCCTTAATCTCTATTACTATAAGGGATAATATACTCTTAAGCTATATACTTAAGTCCTTAGTCCTAATTAAATTAAGGGACTGCCCTAATTATCTATAAGTAGGTAAGGATCTTAGGATTAGGTTTAATAATTAATTAAATAGAACTATTAATATAATTTAGGTTATAAATTAAAGTAATGCAATAGATAGTTTAGGTATTAATAAGGGGTTATTACTATATTAATTCTTCCTTTTATATATATTAATCTTCTTATTACTATAGCTAGTTGCTTTTTTTAAGTATGCAAACTATATAGATATTATCTATAGGCCTATTTTAATTGCTTCCTTAGAGATATTATAGCTTATTATTATATCTCCTATTTTCTAACTAACTATTACTAGCTAGGGGTTTAAGGCTAAAGTATTTGCCTATTTAGGGGTAAGGTTTAAAGCTAATAATTTAGCTATTTCGGCTAGTATTAATACTTTTAGATAGTCTATAAGGATAGTAACTAACTAATTAATTATTAAGGGGATTTCTAGTGCAATAAGTATTAATTTAGACTTTTAGTCTTTTAATAATAATTACTATTTATTATAATTTATAAATAGAATTAAATCCTTTATTATTAATAGCGCTATTATAAATAAACCTAAAATAATATTAAATTAAATAATCTTTAATAAATTAAAGCTAAATTTTATTTATTTTTATTAATTATCTAATTAATTAGACTTAATAATTAATATTATATTAACTAGAGGTTATTAGGTAAGGGTGGGAGTTTTTTAGGGTCTTTTAAGGTTACCTATAGGATAACCTTTATAGCTATTTCTATTACTCTTGCTTCTTGCTCTCTCTTTATATTTAGGTTTTCTAATAATAGTTTAGAAGTATTATTACCTTTCTAATTAATTAGTTTTAATTATAAAGGTAGCTTATTTCCTTAATATAATCTCTAAATTTAATAGGGGAAATAATATAATTATATAATACTATAACCTATAAGATAGTATATAGGGTAGGTAGTGGAGGGAGGGAGCAAGACTAGAGGAAAAGAGGGTTTTCTGCAGGAAAATGCTAAAATAGATGCAGCTAGGGCTTATAGCTAATAAGAATAAAATAGAACTAAGTAATTAACTAATAAGAGATAATAATAATACTTTAAATAAGATAAATAAACTTTAATTCTTTAGGGGGAAAATGCATATTAAGGAAGTCCTCCTCCTAATAGGGAAATCCTTCCCCCTTTATACTAAAGCTGGCTAACTGCAGCCAGGCGCATAGACCAGCCAAAAATCCATTAGCTAATAAAAATCCTCTAGGCCCCATAATTATTCATTTCCGCCAATTATTATTTTCCACTGCCACATTAATTCTATAAAATAAAGTATTTTATTATATTTAATCTAAAAGGAGCTTATAATTTAATCTATATTAAGAAAGGATATAAATAAATAATTACCTTTAGAATAAAATATAAACTTTTTAAATATTTTATTATACTTTTTAGACTTATTAATATATTAATTATATTTTAATAGATAATTAATAATATACTATATAAATACCTTAATATATTTATAATATATTATTTTAATAATATCTTTATCTTCTTTAAGATAGAATAAAAATATATAGAATATATTTATATAATATTATAAGCCCTTTAAAATGCAAATTTATTAATTAAATTTAAAAAAAGTTATTTTTATATTTTAAAAGTAGAATTTTTAAGATATATTATCTCCTATAATAAGATTAAAATAGACTTAAAGAAGATTTAAGTAATTAAGAATTAGCTAATACTAATTACTATTAAGGAAATATAAGCTTTTATTTTTAGAATCCTTATATAATATATTATATATTATAACTTGAAATATACTATATAAGGCTTTAGGGGGGCTATAAAAGCCCTTTATATAAAATAATAAAAGTTCTTTTATAAATAATTCCTTTAATATTTATTTAATAAGATAATAAATTTAATTATTAAAATTGCAAAAGTCTAAGAATTATAATAATATATTTTATGGTTTTTATATCTTATTAACTAAAAGATATTAAGAGAATATTATATACTTACCTAATTAGGCAACTTATTACTAGAATAGGTAAATAGGTCTAATAGCTAGATATTATATTAGAAATAGTATACTATACTATTCTTTTATTAGGGCCTTACTTTCCTATTATAATTATTACTATTTAATTAGGCAATTAATACTTTCTATTTTTAGATATATTAAAAATTTTATATTAAATATATTTTAAGGTATTATATATTTTAAATATAGATTATATATTCCTTATTAGTTTATAATAGGAATTCTTTATATTATTATAATTATTATTAATATACCTTTTATTTAGTATATATATTATTATATATAGATTAATAGTAATTAAGAAATTATTTATAAATAATAAGGGTTTTTTCCTTTTTATTTAGAATTATTTATTATTAATTTAATATATCTTTTCTTAATTAATTAAGATTATTTTTATATTATTATAATTACCTTAATTTATTAATTCTTAATATCTAATTAGAATCTTTCTATCTTTTTATTTTATCTCTTAAACTTCCTTTAAAGCTTCCCTCTATTACCTTTCACTATTCTTTATACCTTTTTAATAATAAACTAAATATACTATACTAACTAGCTAACACTATTTAAAGATACTTAGTATTATACTTTTATTACTTTAGTTAAGCTGTCCCTTTATAAGCTTATTTAGCTTTTATTACTTAATATTATTAATAGGAAAGGTATAAAGAGCTTAATAAGAAATAAAAATTAGCATTTATAATATTAGCCCTAAATTAGCTTTTAAATTAATATAGTAAAACTATTTAGGGAACTAATATTTATTTAAGGAGGTAACTCTATAAAATATATTTAAACTACTCTTATAAAGCGCCCTTTAAGCTAATTACTAAATAATCTTTTAAAAATATTTATAAAAGCTTAAGCACTTTATTTACTTTTAACTATATTTATCTTATTTATTACTTACTATTATATAAATTATTATAAGCTAATAATTAAATTAATAGTAACTTAAAGCCTTATAAAACCTTTAAGTAAATAAAATTTAAAAAGTAAAGGGGATATATAATAATAAAGTAAGTATAAGTAATAAAAATAATAATAAATATAATAAATTTTTTTTTAAAAAGTATAATAATAAAGAGAATAATTATTATTTTTTTGCTTTATTACATTTAAAAAGGGGATTAAAGCAACTTAATTCTCTTTAATAAAATAAATAATAATAACTTAATACTTAAGTTAAATTTAGTCACTTAAATTAATAAGGTTTACTGCATTATGCGTGCTTATAAGCCCTAATAACTTAATATAAGCTTAACTAAAACCCTATTTAAAGTAAATATATTACCTCTTAATAAAGAGAATAATAAAAAAAAGAATTAAAAGAATAAAGAGAGTAAAGGGAATAAAAATATAAATAAGAAAGGTATTAAGTTTAATATAAAATTAACCTTAATATAATTAAAAAACTTAAAGTAATAAAAGCTTAAGCTTAATAACTATATTATTAATATTTTACTATATTTTTATTACTTTATATAATAGTCCGGTTTAATTCCTAACATGGAAACCTAAAAAGGGGTCATTCTAGGTTTTATTAGTAGAGAGGTTAGGGCATTAAAGGCAATTAAGTAATAAGAGAGTAAATAAATATTATATTACTTAATAGTTAATTATTAGGAGTGCTAAAGGTAATTAAGAATAAATAATTATAAATCTCTTAAGTAATTAATATAAAATAATTATATTAAAAACTAAAATAATTTAGGAGCTCCCTCCTATTTACTAATAATAAATATCTTAAATAGTATTTATAATATTAAGGTTTACTAAAGGTTATTAAGTAATTTAATATAAACCCTTTTTTTAATTTATTTAGGTTTATAAAGTAAATTAAGGTAAATCTTTTATAATTAGTAAAAAATATAAATAAAGATATATAATATATATTAGTCCTAATATAGACTATAATATAATATCTCTTTTCTATTAGTTTTATCCTTAAGGCCTTAAAAGTTAATCTTATTTATTTTCTTTATAATTAATTAAATTTATTTCTTTAACTATTTCGCATTATGCCTTACTAATTATTATATTAAATCGCATTTTTAAATCTAAATCTAAGCATTTTAATCTTATTATATATCTTAATTCTAAGGGTATTAATATTATGCCTTATTTATATTATTTTAAAAATAAATAAGTATATTAAATAGCTAAAAAGTTATTTTATTATAAAGTATATATTAAATATAGTTATTCTTATAATAGTAATAGTATTAGGGCTATTTATAAATTATTTCTATTTAATGTTTCTTTATTCTTTTAATTTTCTTAATTTTATAAAATATTATTTAATAAAAAAAAATAGAATTTAATATTAAAAAAGTAAAGGCAAAATAATAAAAGGTTCTAGCTAAACTAAACTATCTATATAAGTAATATAAGTTATTAAAGTCTTAGGGTGGCATTTTATTTACTTAGGGAATAATTAAATTAGATAAGGAGGATAGTATTTATACCTAGGAGGAGGCCCTCCTAGTTAAATAGTAGTCCACTAGGATTATATAGTCCTTAGGTGCTATAAATATTATTAATTAGAGTTCCTTAAAAAGTTTTAATTTTTCTATTATTAATCCTATTATTCTTAATAGAATTTCTTTAGGAGGCACTATATATAGGTAAGGTATTTTAATAATTCCTATATATTTTTATTATCTTTATATCCCTTCTATTTAATTAAATATTTAATAAAGCTATTTTCTTTTTTTATATTAAGAATTATTTCTATTTTATATTTCTTAAGGGCTTTAACTTTAATATTTTAATTTTTATTTATTTTAGCTATAATAATGCCTTTTATTAATTTAAATAATAAAATATAAAAATTTAGATAGATCCTAACCTTTTAGGGTAGGTCTAATTTATAGTTATTTTTTAAGATTTTTTTAAGGATTTTATAAAGGCTAATATACTTAAAATTAAGCTTTTTATTAGGTCGCTTTATACTAATATTCTTTATTATAAGAAGTACTATATCTCCCTTTAAGAAGGTTAGTCCCTTTAATCTCTTCTAATGATAATATTATTTATATTAATTCTATATAAAAGAAAGTTTAATATATAGCTCTTTATATAAATTCTTAAGCTAATTTAATATAAATATAGCTATTAATATAATAAATCTATTTTATAATTCTCTATAGGTATTAAGGGTAAATCTAAAGTTTATATAGCTAAGCGTGATTTTTATACTTTTATTAATTACAATATTATAAGCTAATTATATAATAAATAGCTTCTTAATCTAATTATTCTGAAGATAATTAATATAATAATAAAAATAAATTTTAATAATCTAATTTATTTACTCTATCTATTTATTAACCTAAAGTCTTTATATAATACTTAATTTATAATTTAATTTAATCCTTATTATAAAGCATTATTAGAATTTTAAGAAAAAGGGTAGTCCTCTATTTAAGATAATCTTAAATAGTAGGCTATATATACTAATAATATTTTATAAAAAGATATATAAAAATTCTTCTATATTAATTACTTTTTAATATAAAATAAAATAGGAAAATTTAATAAGTTTATTAATAATAACTAAAATGCTATTATAGGCTATATTTATTATAAGGTTTAATAATAAGGGTAGTTTTATAATAAAATCTATAATAATTAAGTCTTATAATTATTTTAAGACTAACTAGAATTAAAGGTATCTATATAGCTTATAGTATTATACTTTAGTTTTTTTATAAATAAAGCATTACTTAAGAATCCTTCTAACTATTTACTTAATTTTAAGAAAGGTAAATATTATTTTAATTTATTTAAGGGTTTTATTAATTCCTTAGTATTTATAGAGTAAGTATTTATAGATCTTATATATAAATTGCTTATATAGCTCCTTTAGTATATACTATTTATTAATATCCTTAAATTTAAATTATTTTTAATTATATTTTAGAATTTATTATAATAATAGATTTTCTTATTTTATTTAATAATTATATTTTTTATTCTACTCTAATTATATTAAAAGCAATTATCCTATAATTTAATCTATCTTATAAATCTAAATAGCTATAATAATTTATTTATTCTTATTTAATTATAAGTATGTAAATAGTTATTTCTAGGTAGCTATAATATATTTCTATTTAAAATGCCCTTTAGGAATAAAGTATAAGAATTATTCTTTAATCTTTACCTTCTTAATATTAAAATTAATTCTTTAATTAATAGTATTAACTTATTTATTCTTAGAGCCTTTCTTATACTTAATAATATAATTAAATTTAAAAAGGTATTTAATATATTTAAATTATTATTTATTTAATTCTTAAATTATAATAAAATATAAGATATTCTTATAGTCTATATAGATTATAACTTAATAGTAATTTCCTAAAAGGTAATATTAAAACTCCTTAAAAGTATTAATAATAACTAGGAATTCTTTATTATAAATTAAGTAATTAAATTCTACTTTATATATCTTATAAAAGTAAAATGCAATAAGATATAAAAGTCCTTTATTATTATATTATCTAATTTAAGCATTAAAAGCAAAATCTAAAGCATCTATTTTAAATTTAATAAGTTATTTAGGATTAAATATTTTAAGTATTAATTTACTAAAAATAAAATTCTTAATATATTTAAAGGCTTTTTAGATATTAAATAGCTAAAGGAACTTTTAATCCTTATATATAAATTTTAAAAATAATATAATAATCTTATTAAAATTCTTAAGAAATTATTAATAGTAATTAATAAATCTAAGAAATATTTATACTTTTTTAATAATAATTAATATTAATTAATCCTTAATTACTTAAATCTTTTTTAAATCTATCTTAATCTTATTATAAAAGATAATATATCCTAAAAATTCTACTTTTAAAGCATAAAAATAACTTTTCTTAGGTTTAATTAATAGATTCATATTTTAAAGGGCTTATAATATTATATAGATATATTCTAGATATTCTTATTCTATTTTAAAGAAAATAAGAATATTATTAAAATAATATATTATAAATATATTAAAGTATTTATATAGTATATTATTAATTATTTACTAAAATATAGCTAATATATTAATAAATCTAAAGGTATAATAAAGTATTTAAAAAGTCTATATTTTATTTTAAAAGTAATTATTTATTTATATCCTTCCTTAATACAGATTAAATTATAAGCTCCCTTTAGATTAAATATAATAAAATACTTTATTCTATAAAATTAATCCTTTAATTTACTAATTAAAGGTAATAATATTTAATCCTTAATTATTATATTATTAAGTATATAATAGTTTATAATAAGCTAGAATTTACTATTCTTTTTAGGAATAAATATAATTAAATAGCCTATAAATAACTTTAATATTTTAATATATCCTTTTTTTAATATATCTTTAAGGTAAATCTTAAGCTTATATAGCTATACTTTATTAAGATTATAAATTTTATAGAATTTAATTAAGGTTCTATTTTTAAATTATATTTTATAGTCCTAATTTATATATAATAATAAATCTATTTTTATCTCTTTAATAAATAATTTCTTATAAACTTAATATTATATTAATATATTCTATAATTTATTATTATTATTAAATATTTTCTATTTAAGGTTATTATTTAGGTATATAAATTATTATTTAAGGAATATAATTATTTATTATATTTATTATATTTAGCCCTTTTTATATTAATATTTAATTCCCTTTAGAGGTATTAATTCCTCTATAAGTTAAGGAGTATCTTTATATTAGCTCTATCTATCTTCTCTATTCTCTTTAATAAAAAATTAAAATTTTATATTATATAGTAAATTATAATTAATATTATTAATTATATTACCTTAAAAAGCTTATACTTAATTAATATATTAACTAATAAGGGGATTATATTAATATAGCTATAAATAATCTAGGATTAAATTATATATATAAAGAGGTATAATATTAAAATAAATATCTTAATTTTATTTTTTAATAAATACTTTAAGATAATTAATCTTATAAATAATTAATCTATTTTTATATTAAAATTAATTTCCTTTAATATTATAAATTAAATATAATTTATCCTTATTTTTCTATAATAATTAAAAATAATTAATAACTTAAGGGTTAATAATATTTATTTTAACTCTATTATCTATTTAAGCAATAAATTATTTACCCTTAATTTATATTTATAATATTATTTATTATTTTAATATACTTAAGCTCTATATTATACTTAGAGCTCTTTATAGAGGTTCTATAATTTCCTCTAGCTCTTATTAATCTTATAGCTCTTTTATAGGCAGTATTTATTATTTTTTATTAATTTACTAGCTTACTATAGCTATTTTATAATCTTTATAGCTTTTATTATTTTTAGGGGGCAAACTATTTATAATTATATAAATTATTATATACTTTATTAATATTAATTAATAATCTTCTCTTATTTATATTACTTATATTTTAGAAATTAGTAATTAAATATATTATTTATATTATTTATATATTTTTAGGGGAATAATTTATTATATTCTATAAGAATATTAACCTTTAGGTATTATAACCTCTAGATATTTTATTAGATTACTAAATTATTAATATAATACTATTATTTTAAAATATAGCTTTCTAAATATTCTAAATAGTAATTATTTATAATCTTATTAATAAAGTATATTATATAATTATAATTAAAATATAAGATCTATAAGATAGTATAATAATCTAAATATATTACTAAAAGGATAGGCATATTATTAAGGTGCAATATAAGCACTTCCTTATAATATACTTCTTCTTATATAATTCTATATATATAAAAGTTTTCTATATTAAGGTCTTATCCTTTCTATATTACCTAATAGATTAGGTTTTAAGAAGTATTACTATTATATAAATTAAAATCTAAAAATACTTTATTATTTATTATATTATCTTCCTAAATATCTTTAAGCTCTTTTAGAAAGATATATTAATATTAAACTATTAGTCCTAATTCTCTAATTTATTTATAATTTTATTTAATTAAGAATAATTTAATATTATTAATTTTAAATATTTTTTATTACTTTTTTATAAATTTAATAAATTTATTATCTATAAAGCTAAAATTTATTCTTTTTATTTAATCCTAAATATAATTATTTAATTAAGATTATATTAAATAGCTATAAGCCTTAATATAGTATTATTATTCTTTATTATAGATTAGGTTACTACTTATTAGGCTTATAGTTCCTATCCTAATTATAGTAAGCATCCTATTACTTAATTTAATAATAGTAGAGAGTTCTTTAGGGATAGGTTTTTAAGTAAGGTATTTAATAATATCCTTTTAAATAGTTTATTAGGTATAAATCTATTAGAATATAAAATAATTATTTAATTAAGCTTTATTATAGTCTTTATAAAGTATTTAGCTATTTAGCTAAATTAATCCTTTAGGGGTTCCTATCTTATTATATCCTTATTATATTATTATAATTATGCGCTTATTATTACCTTAAGGCTTATTAAGGTAATAGCTATTATCCTTATTATTTTTATATATAAAATAGGCATTATTATCATAAATTATTTAATAAAATAATTTATATTTAATTTTATTTTTAGCTATTAATTTAATTATTAATTAAGGTCCTCTTTATTTATATATAATAGCTTTAAGGGCTTATTTAATAAGTATAAATTTAAACTTTCTATTAGTTTTATTAAGGTCCTAATATTTATATTTAATATATCCTTTTTTATTGCAATCTTAATAAATAATCTATAAGAAATCTTATTAAATTGCTCTAATCTTTATTAGACTTATATATATCCCTATAAAAGTATTACTATTTTATTATTTTTAATTCTTTCCCTTACCTCCTTAATATTAATTTAAATAGTAAGGGTTATAAGGGGTATTATATCTAGTCTAATATTCTTAGGATTTCTCTTTTTTATATTTATATTATTATTTATTAATCTTAATAGCTATAATAATATATTTAGTAAGGGTATTAAATTATTTAGCTTTAAAGATCTTATTCTTAATTTCTTCCTTTAGTCCTTTATAGAAGATCTTAATAAATATATTATTATTCTATTTAAATTTAATTGCAATTTAATAAAATATAATAATATAAATAGTAATAAATCTAATTTACTTAATCTTATAAATATTAATAGTTATATATTATTCTTTATTAATTATTCTAAATATATCCTTAAATGCAATTTTAAAGTTATTCTATTCTAAAAAGATATTAATAATCTCTTAATTCTATATAACCTTATTATTATATTTAAGGTAGTCCCTTATAATAGATTTAAATTATATAGCTATAATGCCTTCTATATAATTATAAGTATATATAACCCTTCCTTTAGCTAAAATAAGCTTATATAAGAACTATTAAAAATATATTTTAAGATATATAATAAAAAGCATTATATTTTTAGAATTTCTATTAAATAATTCTAATTAAAAAGATTTAATTACTTTATTAAAATTATATCCTATCTTATAAGCTTAAATAGGGTTTTAAGCTTATAGCTAAGTTTATAGCTCCTAGACTATTATTTATAATTATTAGACTTTAATAATAACTTTTATATTAATTAGGGAGATATTATATACTAAAAGTGCATTATTTAATATAAAGCTTAAAGTATTAATAGATTAAATTTTAAATATATTTATAATAATATAATATTACTTAAAATTAATATAATAACCTTCTAAATAAGAGCTTTTAATATATAATAGTCTAATTTAATTCCTAATATAGAAACCTAAAAAGGGGTTATTTTAGGTTTTATTAATAAAAAGATTAAGGCATTAAAAGCAATTAAATAATAAAAGAGTAAATAAATATTATATTACTTAATAATTAATTACTAAAAGTACTAAAAGTAATTAAGAATAAGTAATTATAGGTCTTTTAGGTAATTAGTATAAAGTAATTATATTAAAAGCTAAAGTAGCTTAAAGGCTCCCTCTTATCTATTAGTAATAAATATCTTAAATAGTATCTATAATATTAAGGTTTACTAAGAGTTATTAAGTAATCTAATATAAACCCTTTCCCTAGTTTACTTAGGTTTATAAGGTGAACTAAGGTGAACCTTTTATAATTAGTAAAAAATATAGGTAGAGGCATATAATATATATTAGTCCTAATATGGGCCGTGACACTTTATATTTTATAAGGAATTTAAGAATAGTATAATAAGCTCAATATTATTAGTTTATTTTAGCGCAATTTATAAGCTATTAATTTCTAATAATAATAAATACTTTTAGCTTTATTAGTTTATATTAATACTATTAATGTTTATTTACTACTTATACTTACTCTTTCTTAAAATAGTATTACTTTAATTCCTTTATAGCTATATAAGTATTACTTAATAATCTTACTATAAATAATTAAAAAGGCTTATAGTAACTTACTATTAAAATATATATAATAAGTCCCTTTTAGTTATAAGTAAGTTCTTAAGCTTTTTATAATATAGCTTTTCTCCTTAATAGTTTTAAGGCTTAGCTTTCTCTTTTTACTAAAGTAATAATAATAAATTTTAGTTAATATATTATTAAATTACTAATAATATTCATTTATTTTATATTAAAGCTCTATTTAAATTATAATAATAATTATTATTTATAAGCTATTTAATTATCTTTTTATTAGGCTTGCTTAATTATTATTACCTTTACCTTTATCCACTTAACTGCCTTAAAAATATTAAGTAAATCCTATAAGCTAAAATGCCTTACCTAACTTAATCTCTTTACCTATATTAAATCCTAATTAATATCCTCTTCTAAGTTGCCTTTCTGGAGCTATATAGCATCTTCAGCCTTAAGCTGGGCTTAACTATTGGCGATCATCTTCTCCATAGCGCTATATCTCATATCGCGGGTAATGTCGGACGTATTATCGATATTGTTGCTATCTCGAACGACCCAGTACCGCGCATGCTTTCTGCGCATCCAAGTTTGCAGTCGAACTTCAGTCCATTGATTCTCTGCACCGTCATGACCTACCTCTCTCCAGTGACGGGTGATATTGTCCCGTGCCGTCGTGAGATACCTGCATTCAGCGCAGCTATATCCGTGCAATACGTCCAGCAGTTCAATTGCCGCGCTGCCATCATCGGGTAGTTAAGCAAGTTTCGGATCAGCCAAATCCATAACACTGAAGTAGTCTTTGATGTCTTTCAGCGTCTGTCCTGTCAGTTAATGCTCGTGCCGGAAATGCGACTCGATAGCGGCGCCGGGCCGAACCGCTGCTCTGCAATCTCGGCAAAACAAGCATCCGGTGCTCCTCATTGAGTTGCGTAAAGTCATCTATATTGTATATTTGTATTCTTATCACGAGCGGTCTTACTATAGCTCTACCTATATTCAGTTTCACTGTCCGATGCTAATGACCCAAAATCTGCCAAACTCATTGTCCAGATAGATAGCCGCCGTAGCATTTCTGAAGCTTTAACCCCGCCTATCACCAGCGGTCGAATGAGCCATAATGTTGCAGTTTCGTCGTCATAGCAATGCGGGAGCTCCTCATCTTCATCCTCATGATACTTTTCTATCCCATCAAGCAAATCCTCCTCGTAATACTGCGCTCCACAGCTTACAAAACCTATGATACTGTCGCATAACAAATGTTCCTCGTACGTGCAACTCCCCCCTGACTTCAGCGTCCAATCTCCTTGGTTACTCTTCCTCCACCTCGAACAGAAGTCGTGGGGCAAGTTGCAAAACTCGCATCCGTTCGATGGAAGAAAGCCTTCATCGTAGAACATTTCACCTAACCCCTTAGAAACCTGAGCAGCCCCTCCCCTGTCGCATTGTCTCAATGTGTCGCGAATGTGCGCACCGCTCAAACCACGTCCAGCACAGAAAGTACACCGCTCTGTTAGCCAGTCCAGAGCAGTTCTCCAGTCATGCAATTCCAACTCGCCACTTTGTCGTGTCTGCCTTCTTACATCAAGCATCTGGCTGCGCTGCCCTGGTGTTCGTCTTTCAGATTGTCGGAAGTTATATGCCATGACGAGCTGGTCAAGCACATATACGAGCCTAGACATCCAAAAATCGTCTGGAGATCGTATACACTGCTCAAACTACCGTCTGGCCTGGTTCTCTGACGCGATATCAATGCCGTCGTGATCGAGCGTCATCTTCGTCAAAATCTTGCCGAGAATCTGATCATCGTATGCGCATAACGCCGCGATGATTCTGCGGACCACTGGTTTGTTCATGCAGTAGCCATCACGACCTGACCTGGTATCATACTCTTTGATCAGGTTTGCCTTTCTGCCGTTGCTTATGTGGTCACATGCTTCCTGGCGGACCGACTCTCCCCATCTCATCTCGTCACAAACGAGCCATCCGTGCCCACACATGCTGCACGCCCCCTTTCGATCATAGTATCGTGGGATCGTCAAGGTTGTCAGCCACTGTAGAATACGCTTAGCAGGCTTACTAGTAGGCCATTGTTCGCAGCTGCCTAAGCCATGATCGGGTTCTCGTCGACCCTTGATTATGAAACAAAGCTCGCAGCCAACAAACTTCCAATCCTCGGTGGTCCGATGGATCCAATTAAGTCGATCATTAAGATCAAAGCATGGATCGGCCGTGAAGAGCTCATCACTGACCTCCCCGCTGTTCTTGGTTGGGACGACGATCTCTACTTCTTTCTCGTTAAGTAAACGGATTTTAGCTTGCTTTCCTTTGAGATGAGAAATGATCCTTGGCTGCTCATCGGCCATCTCGAGACTCTCAAACTCGCACATCCGACCGAACATAGGGGTCATAGACCCACCTGATGGTCTCTCAGGTGGGTCTGATGTAGAAGATAATGGCCTCGCGAATCGACTGCACCTCTTTTTCGCCAGCGTTGGATGGGATGTGGATGTGGGATGGCGTTTCAGTAGGTTCTGGCCCCAATCATTCTGCATAGAGGATGTAGCATTGACTGACATGGCCGGCGGCAAAGATGGAGGCGGCGAGATTAATGGATAGCTATCAGTCATCGTCGAGACTCGCTGCGTTCGGTGTATCGAATCGTTGAGTACTGGGGCCTGCTTCATCATGTGCCGGTCCAGAGGTATATTTGCTGGGTAGGTGTAAGAATTCGTGCCAACGGACTGAAACCCATTCATAACGTTCAAGCAACTGGGGCTGCAGCTGCGTCGGGAAGGCGCCATCGAGCCCATATGTTCTCGCTCGTTGTAGCGGGCGGTGGCCACTCGACCAGGCAAATACAACTCCTCGATCCGCCTTATCCGTCCGGTCATCGAAGCGATTGAAAGGTCGGCTCACCTCCCGAACGTGCTTATCAGCGATCCAAATGCAGAGCTGCCGCAGGAGTCGCAGCGTAATGCCCTGGCCCCAAACATCTTGTGTGAAGCGTCTTACGATATTGGTGAGGCGTTCGGTGGACCAATGGGGGCTTTCAGACTCTGGTCGTTTCCGAAAGAGATATGAGGAACAGTCATTGATGTGGAGATGCTGCTCTCGAGCGAGCATGTCGACGAGAGGGCGAATATATACAAGATGTATATATATCAGGCGACCGACCTGAGCAGGAAAGAACTGAGCGACAATGAATTCCCTATTCGTCGAACGCTTTGCTTTGTGGCTGCGAGTGAGATAAATCATGAAGCCGTTGTATACGTAGAGACCGCGCTCGGCAGTCCCGTGGTTGCGCACCCGGACATTGAGCAGGTCCGGTGAACGGGGCTGACCTCCGCATGTCATGAGCATCAGATCTGCCAGGATCTCACGCAACGCCTCTTCCGTCTTGAAAAATGCAAATATTGCCTTCCGATCCCATCTCCCTTTGCGCGAAAGGGGGTTCACTTGACTAGTGCAAGCTTTCAAAGAGAGCTCCAAATAGGCTTCAGCGAGCCCGTTCTACGGATGGCTAACGAATGAAAATCCGTGTGTCGTGTTTGCCATATCGTCTTTAATAGAAGAAAGATCACACGACGGCTTCCACCCATACATCAACTCCGCACAAAGAGTCTCCGCCCGCTCCAAAAGCGCCTTCGGGAGACGCCGGAACTGTTCCATGTGGACCGTGATTTCGTCTCTGTATGACACAGTCTGGCCGTCATCACTCCATCTGAGGAGGTAAGCAGGCGTTTCCGAGCCCGCCATTGCCCTACCAAAGGCAAGTAATGAAAATAACTCCTCGAACGGTGACTGTGACCCGAGGACTAGGTACTCCTGACGCACGTTCTGCAGGCGTGCGATCTGACCTGTCCGAGGGCGTCTCGTAATTCCAAGACGAGGGTAGCCTTGCGCTGGCAAGGCATACTCGAGGAAGAGAAGGCGTTGTATGTATATCAGTGCCGCGAGGTGGACGTGTATGACCTGGCCGGAAGGAAACTAGTGAGATCGGCTGAGAATCCAAGGACACCACTGAAATACACCAGCAGCGTCGAAGCTGGGCGACCATCCATGACTTCTTCCGTACTAAATGCCATGATTAGTCCGAATAGTAGTTCCAGCGCTTCTTCGATCAAGGGCGGTGTTTCCCCGCCTGAATCTCCCGTCACGTCAATCTCCCCACTATGATCCTCGTTCTCTTCATAATCTTCCCCTTCGCTCTCCTCTTCTTCTTCATCCATATCATCGACCTCAGAGTCGTCAGACTCCATTACACTGCTCTCATTATCGCTATTGTTTTCATCGTCATGGAGCTCCTCTCCATCAACGCTCTCCTCATCCCATTCAGCTTGAACGTCGACCCCATCAGATAGCTTGCTAGACTGCCAGAACCCCTCGGTCAAAGCATCATGCTGGGTCCAAATCTCATGATTCCATAATGCCGATATCAAACGAAGCTGTGGTTTCTTAAAACGTATGCCGGCCCGGCGCTGTCGGATGTCCGCGGGTAGGCGATAGGCGCGAAAGACCATAGCGACAAAGCGCTTGAGGAGGCGAATATACTTCCTCCTACTTGCAGCCTTTCCCACAAATGTGAATGGCTTAGCATAGCATCCGTGAGGCCGTACACTACGCAGCCAGCATAGAAGGCTTCTGCTTGTTGTCCGCGCCGTCTGCTCGCATCGGTCCATTACCATGTCCACGGCGGTGGTAAGAGCAGCGATTTTGCGTTCGTCATCTGCAGAGCTTATCGTGTTTTCATCGGAACGAACATGGCCAGAGCGACTCCCATTCCCCCTCAATATCAGGCCTCGATGTGAAGTCGTAGGAGAGGGCGCGGTGGTTAGGTTTCTCAGCAGTTCTCGATCAATTCCCTTAAAAGTCTGCTCCCAGCCGGTTCGCTCCAGCCAGGGCCTGAGATCCGTGAATGTTGTGGTTTGTGAGCCCCTATTGATGCCAGTTCCATTCGCTAAGTCCACATCTGACAAGCCTTTCTGTCGGCCTCGCTCACGCTCAAAAACGCCCTTTAGATGGTCGTAAACTTCCTTGCCTCCGACTGGTCTGATTGTGGACCCGCCATGTTCGACAATCCAGTAACGCCCCCCTAATGGGCTTTTGGTCCAAGCCTGCAGGAACGCAGGTTTGTACATGGCCTTCCTCTGGACTCCCAGCTGGACTCTTTGCCCCTCATGCGTCGAGGCTATGTGACGAGACATGACTTGGGAGCTGACTGTACGTACGCTGCAGAACTTGCACGCAAACCCATCGACCAACTGCAGGTTCGGGTCCCGGAATGAACCATCTTGTCGTGTGGGCGCGCCAGATGGGTCTTGTAGCGATGGAACGTGAGCCTTCAAAAGATCGGTAACTTGACGTCGCTCGGCAGCAGGTATATTATGCTTCTTTCGGAGATGCTCGCGGACTTGAGCGGAGCTGGGAGAGATGGCAAAGCGGCATATGTCGTGGCAGCAGATGAGTACTCGAGCACGAGAGTCGATAGAGAGTTTGAGCCGTGAAAGCACTGCATTATCACACATTGTGTCTTGTTGGTCTGGTGCCCGGCTTTGTCGGTAAGACGATGCAGGCAAAGAAGTGTCAACCAAGGGCGCCAAATGGAATGGATGCAGACATCGGGTTTTAAGTCTAACGGGATAACTGGAATAGGAGACATGAGGCCGAAGCTTTTAGATTACAGCAATTACAATTGAGTTTTCGGCGTACCCTTCACAAGACGAAAGCTGCTTCCTATTTGCCGCGACAGGGAATCAGCGCCGGGACCTCAAAGGCCCCTCCCAAAACTTCTACATGCCCCAGAGGGGCTATTAAACAAACCATAAGGATGGGGCAACGACCCGACATCCAGAAACAGGAGATCATCACCCATACATCGCACCCCCATGGTGGCGAGAGCCGCGGGTGTTCGCAAAGCCCAGAGAGAGCACAAGCGAGACATCAAAAGAACACTCAAAGGGGCCCCATCCGCCCACTATACCGTCCACTACGGATCCGGTCATTGGCCTCCACCTCGAGCCTCATTTTCAAATCCCCACGCCGTTCGAGGATCCACCAGCGGCCAAGCCCACCTACAACCACAACTTCGACGACGGCGAACCGAACGAGGGCGAAGCGGGCCCGGCGTGCAGCCCACCACCTGTGGGGGATAATGAGCTACATGATACACCATCCCAATATTGCCCGGCTGAAGAAGAACGGAGTCAGTGTGGCCAGGAGATACAGGACCTCCTGCAATCAGTTGAGAAAAGCCTTCACATCTCAGTATCATCAGTCCAAGGTATTATCCCAACCCCCTCGAAGCAGTATCCTAAATCGCAGTTTGGGCCTGCTTCGCTGATTCCAAACTATAGCTGATGATTGCAACGACGACAACTACGATGATGATAAATGCGACGATGATCGCAGATTTTTCAACCACCCTCATCAAAATCCGCCCGTTCCTGAAAACTCGATTGCTACACTCGAAAAGTATCTTGCCCAAGAATGGGCAACGCATCCGAGCTGCTCGAGCAAAGAACATGAAGCAGGTCATGATAGCTTGGCCAACACCGGTCGCCACCACTCCTGCAACTCCCTGGAAGATGTCATCGTTCGGCTGGATGGACTAATTGATGACGACCACGATCATCATCCGCTCCCATATGTCACTGATCCTTCTTCTGATCTTCTCAATCGTGCCTCTCACCTCGGGACTATCCTCAATGGTGACCCTCCTGCTGATGCGCCGCAGCCAATGAACTCGCACTCCCGTGATTTCCGAGGAGCTTGCCAAATCGCCCTTGACGGATCTTCCCGTGGCGGTTCACCACCGAGCCTTTGCCTCCCGACCAAACATCGTCTCGCCCAGCCCTTTACCGATGAATTCATTCAGAAAACCTACGATATCGACAGCATCTTTAGTTTCCCCTCTTCCCTAGCTGTTGCCAAGTTAGGTATCCAATGGTACCCGCAGCCCTATGCCATCTTCAATCACACAGATGATGTACACCTCAGCATCGACAGCGGGGTTCGGGAACTGCTCGGAACTTTTGTGACCCACTGTACGGAGCGGAAGTTTATCCAATTTAAAGAGATAGACATCAAGACGAAAAAGTTGCTGATTTCAACACAGCACAGCACCACAACTGAATAAGGTACTACTTCAGAAATTTAATATATGGTTTAAAATTGTATTTTTTTAAATCTTTATTTAAAATTTGAAGCCCGGAATCCAGTGCATTATGTTTAAGTCTAGTCGGAATCTAACGGATAGTGCCACTCGACCCTAAGTACACCAGAATGAATAACAATTACTAAGACAAGCATTACGAGCCCCTAACGATCAAAGATGACAATTCCAGACCTACAAAATCAATTCCACTACCGGTATAGAACTTATCGTTTCTTGTTTCTAATAATCTAATATAAAGTATCTAGTATTATCGAAATTCCCAGTAGGTGTCCCAAACCATCTCACCCGCTAGCTGTTGTTGCGGCCCGGCGCTGAAATATAGCCCCGGCCCACATCCAGCGAGAGGCACAGCTGGAATCGTCTGGGCAGATATCATCGAATCAGGCGGCATGGTAGCGTTTTGAAACGGCATTAAACTCATGTCGAACATGCCATCCCTAACCTCTGGGGCCCGCGGTCCTTGCTGAAAGGGGTTCGTCCAGGTTAGCGAGATGCTGCCCGTCTCAGGACTTTGAATATTCAGTGAATCGGTAGTGCTAGTGCCACTAGAGCCTCCATAGTCAGGACTCAAAGAACCACCATAGGCATTAAAGGCTGAAGAACAAGCAAGCAGGCCCTCCACGGATTTCCTTGCCTCGTTAGCAATGTGTTTTTGGACGAGAACGCAGTTGCAGTCGGTATGCTGTAATAGTTGCGTCTTCAGGTGGTAGATTTCGGTCGTTAGGGCGTCAAAACACATAGATAGGTAGCGGTTCTGATCTTCCATGGCTTGTTCACGGCAAGCAAGGGCTAAAGCTTCGTCACGTTTGCGGAGACGACACTTGGTGGCAGCGATTCGGTTACGTTCGAGGATGCGTCGCCGGTGGGGATCCTTGGGAAGATCATCATCATCATCGAGTTCCCCCTGCTGGCCTGTTGTATCCGATTCTTTCGACTGTTTCTTGGGCTTCCGACCGCGTTTTCTTGGCTTAGGCGACTCTGTAACTAACCCAGAGGCACTGGTTTCTGAAAGCGCCGAACTTGCTTGCGATTGTCGCCGGTTGCGGGTGCGGCGGGCCGGTTTCTTATCGCCCTCGACGGTCGGCAATATGTTTTGTGGGGCTCCACCGTCCCCGGGGCTCTTAGGCTCCATGGGCTGAGCTGATGCGGTGATGTAATGGGGCTGCTCTAAAAAGCCGAGGCCCACTTCTATCGAGACCGGGGATGTATCAATTGCATCGTCGAAGAATGAGCTGTTGGTTAATTGATTTGGCGTCGGCTGATATGCCATGTTGTTTCGGGACATCGGGAAAGCAGTGCTCATCCGACTGGGCGAGGGAATCATCAGGTACGGTGTGGCGGCGACTGCATCTGCGTGAGCACCGAAACCAAGATCTCCGACCGGGTGAGAGCATGGACGTACGAATGCTGGCATCACCGGCTCCATAGGCAACGATGACCAGTCTGGATGAATATATTCTGCTTGGAGGCTAGATGCTGGGGCGAGGTGTTTAAGGGGCGCAGGGCTGAAAGATGATTCGACAAAGGAGAAGGTATGACCAGGCTTCCGGTGGACTCGGGTTGATGACCCTGAACATGGATGCGAAACGATTCGTGGTGGAATCCTTCAACAAAGAGAACCAAGAACAGGAGCAGAGCATTAGAGGATCGAGGGGCACGGGAGGATCAAATATGGCAGCTCTCACAAGCTACCAATTGCTTGCCAGAATGCTGTACTAAGCGGAGTTCCCAAAAGCTTTGCCTATGCCCTAGAAAGCGGGCACAGGGCGAAATTCCAGGACTACAGCTTACAAGAGAGCGATCGCAGAAAAGATCAACTTCCCTTGGCGTTTCTAAGTCGTAGTGGCAGAACGGCTCTCTAACGAGGTTGCGAAGGTGGGAACGGGTTGCAGGCGTGCCCTTGGAGCCGCAATGAAAATATGGAACGGCGAATGTTGAGAACTTGAGATTTCCCTTGGACCAGGGTTTGAAGACTCGAGGTTGGACGGGGGGACGACTGGGAGGGCATGATATACTGGCATGTGAACATGGATGAAGAGCGACGCGACGTATTGGTCGTCCGTCTAACGAAACAGCTTTCGAGAAAGAAGGTGACCAGGCTACGGACCTGAGTGCCGGCTCGGTCGAAGACTCCACGCGCCGCGGCATGGATTTGGGGATTTGCCGGGAACGAGTCTAACCGTTGGGATTGGTCCCGAAATCGACTAAGACAGTACCGAGGTATTGCGAAGTTGATATCAAGGTTCAGCCGGGTCCCTGGCGGGTGGCTGTTTCGCCTCCTGGACTCACAGTAAGCATTCTGGATCACGAGCGCAACTGTCTAGTGAGACGTTGCGGGCAGGCTACTGCAGGACAAAACGTGGGTTATCAATGACTTGGGGTTGAGAATGGCTGTGACCGTGCAAGATAGGTAGTACGTGGACCCGTGGATGCCGGCGGGATTTCGCGGTGCTTCAAAGGCCGCAAGACATACCAGGACCTTCCCAATGGAGGGTCCAACCCTCAAGCTTTCGGCTGCTTATCTACATACTTGCGGGGCCTAAAATACGGCTCCCCCCGTGAGTCATTCTTCCTCACAGGGGGGACATTAACCAAAGAAATAGACATTAATAGGGAAATTTTAAATACCTTAATTAATATAATATTCTTATATTAAATAAAGTTACTTTTTTTTTCACTAACCATCTAGAATAAAATTATAGTGGAATAGCGCTATATAATTAAGGGGTTAAGGATTGCAAAAAGCTTCACTTTATAATAACTATAAGTAATAACTATCTATAAAATTCAATCTTAGGCACTATAAACTCCTCTATATTATATAAAATTTCCTTATAAATAATTTTAATCCTATTTACTTTTAGTAATAGCTTTTTTTATAATACTTTTCGCTTTAATACCTCTAAAATTGCATATTAAATTATAAATCGTACTATCTTTATATCCTAATTAAATAGCATTATGACTTAAGGCCTCTAGCCTGCATGCAGCTTATTCTAAGCTTTAAGCTTATAGTGGGCAGTGTATTTCCACTTTATATACTTATATAAAGCTATTATAAGCTTCCTATCTTCCTTCCTCCATTAATTATAGGCTAGAAAGCCAAGAAATGGCCTTTAAGCGGTTATTAAATTACTATAAATATCCCCTAGCTTAATAAGGTTAAGGCTTTATTGCAGATAAGGCCAAATATTTAATAACTAATAGCTATAAAAGGCGCCCTTATTCTATATTATTTTCTTTAAAATCTAATAAGTTTTAGCCTCTTTAACTATATATTTATTATAATTATTCTTAATAATTTAAAGTCTTGCATTTTTAATAGTAATTAGGCTATAATTGCTTATAATTAATGTCCTTCTTTAGAGGGCTTCTTATTTTATAGCCTTAGATTTAAGATACTCTATCTTAGCTATTATAGTAATACTATTTAAAGCAAGGGAAATAGCTATTTTATTAACTAACTTAAAAATGCAGGCTATAAAGGGAATTAGGGGCTTATTATGCTTAAAATATAAAGCTATTTGCAGCTTAATATAAAGCTAATATTTCTATAAAGTGCTAATGCAAAATAGCAATATTAAGGCATTAGACTAGGAGAAGGGCATAATCCGGGCTCTTAATATTAAAGGCAGAATCATCCCTTCAGTCCAGGGAGCTAATTCTAATAAACCTAATAGAATTTCCTCTAAAGGAGGCATTCTAACCGCTATAAAGCCAGGAAGGGTCTCCTAAGCGACCTCCTAAATTAGGGATAATATAAGATCTAGCATTTATAATAAAACTCGCTCTAGGTTATAGGGAAATAGGCCGCATTTTTCTTAAGTATAAATAATTATTAATTCCTTAAAGGTTTAATTATATATTTCCTAAAAGTAATAAAGGAAATCTGCCTTATTAAAGCTAATAATACTATTAGTAACTTTATAATAAAGGATTTCCTAATGCTAATACTTATAGGGGCTAAATATGCCTATATTAAGAGGCTAAAGCTAATATATAAAATAAAGTAATAAAGGGAAAAGAAAGATATTATATTGCTTATAGAAGTAGAAGATCTTTAAGGTAAAGTAATTATTATAGCTATTAATTAAAAGAAGCTGCATTTTAATTAGATTAATAAGCTAAATATGCTTCTTAAAGTATTTAATAAATTTAATAGTAATAATATTATTTATATAGCCTTTTTTATTTATTGCAAGGCTTATCTTACTATAAAGGGCATTATTAATTTAATAAGAGGGAATTTAGACTCCTAAGAGGATTAAAAAAGGGGGAATTATCTTTCTAATAGCTAAAATCGACTTTATAGATATAATAAAGACCTTTTCATAAGAATCTATTAAAATAGGCTATTAGATCTAATTAAATATAAAGATTAAAATCCCCTTTTCTAAATACCTAATTATAAAGTTAATCTTATTAAAATTCTAAGAGTTTTTAAGCTTAATATTATACTCTTAAATAGTCTTATTTTAGCTCCTAAAGAATCTTTAAATATAAATGCAGTCCTATATTGCCTTTCGCTTAATATTTTAGGTAATTAATTTCTTTAAGTAATATAGTTTCTTATACCACTTTATAAAGCAGCTAGCCTATTTCTATAAGATATTAATTAGGCAGCTAATTGCCCTAAATATTATATTTATATAATATTAAATAGCTTTAAGCTTAATATAATGCCCTTAAGTTATTTAGTAATATGCCTAAATAATAATTAAATCCTCTTCTTTTAGGGTTAAAAGATATTAATTACTACTATTATTTAATATAGGATTTATTCTATTATATCTCCCCTAAAATCTTTTATATAGGACCTATAGCTCTTTAGTTACTTATTTTATTAAGTAAAAAAAGCTAATATAGAGAAGGTAAGCTATTATTATTATATACTTTTTAAGGTTTTTAGGAATTATTTATAAAAAATTATATTTCTTAATATTAGGATTAATTTATATTTAGATTAAAGGAGTATTATAATTATAATAATAAATAGGTAAAATTATAATGCAATTAGCCTTAAATTAATATTATAGTAATTAATTAAAAAAGTAATATTATTATAATAATAATAATAAAGTATTATAATATATAATTATAATATATTTTTTAGTATTATAATAGGGAGGGGAAATTTACTTATTAAGGAGTATGCCTAGATATATATAAGCTCCTTATATTTAAAAGAAATTAAGGGTATATCTATTTCTTAGCGTTTTACTGCAAAATATATATATACCCCACTCTTTCCCTATTAATATCCATTTCCTTAGTTAATATCCCCCCCGTAAGGAAGAATGACTCACGGGGGGAGCCGTATTTTAGGCCCCGCAAGTACCCCACTCCACCTTTGTTTACTCCTTCCTGCACACTTCTGGAGAGCGGCGCGCGCTCCGCAGATTCACTTGTGGAGGCTGCGGAGCCGCTCGAGTAGGCGGACCCAATAATCTCGCTGGGCCCACTCTACCCGCGATCATAAGCCACTCATTGTCATCCTTCCCCACAAGAATGACATGACCAGCCCATCTTTTAGCTACTTAACCTCCGCATCCATCCCCAATCGAACAACGGGGGTCCCCTTTGTTCATCAACTCCATGGAATAGAGCACTAGCTGGGCCGATTTAGACCTCGATTAACCTACCCATGGCCTCCAAAAGTGCCTACGCCAGGCGGTTAGACCACCGCTTTGCCGTGATAATGGTACTGCTTCTGCCGGGAATGTGGAGGGCTGCGGGGGATTATAGGGTATTTCTGGTCTGAGTCTCGTTTGTGATAACGG
The DNA here is from genome assembly GCA_013420875.1 of Thelonectria rubi. Classification (NCBI taxonomy): domain Eukaryota; kingdom Fungi; phylum Ascomycota; class Sordariomycetes; order Hypocreales; family Nectriaceae; genus Thelonectria; species Thelonectria rubi. The sequence continues at coordinate 22,959 of WMHX01000099.1, read as the reverse complement.
AGGTGAGCATTTGTTCGACTTCAGTCGTGTTGGTGCTCCTATGACGTCTTCAATATTTTGCTAGAACTTGGAATTAATCACTACTACTACGTATATATTCCCGTCCCCAATGGGAGCCTGCCAAGATTTGCGCTCAATTCGGATGCTTTGGCAATGCGGGTGCCCGCTGTGTTCCGTCGAAGGTCGACCGAGTTCTAGACCAAGGGAGGACTGCCGTGTGGGGCCACGACTCGCGACAAGAGGCCAGATGCGGAGCCTCGAAGGGCCGTTTTGTGGCACCATTACACCACATGTTTGAATCCTCCCCCGCGATGCCCCAACGCCGGTGATGGTAACCACGGGCGGAGTATTGCAATAATTGGGCGGGATGACTCGTGAGTGAAAGACTTCGTCAAGGATCTATATCATCGCCCCTCCCGGTGTAAGATATGCCAAGTCCGGTGTTCTCAGCACGGAGCAGCGAGCCGAGCAGCGAGCCGAGCGGCGATAGTCTGTCTCTATCGAAGGAAGTGGTACAGTTGTCAGGCCCGCGTAATTAGCCGTTGCTGGAGGTGGAGCGGGCAATCCGGGTGACATCTGCTAACTAAGAATGACCAAGCAGCGGTGATTGCCTCGGCTTGACTCGGCAGAAAGGAAACGACCCGTAGGCGAAGAGAAAGAGGTGAGGGGAGATGACAAGGATTTGGATGGGATAGGAGGGACGAGATAAGATACTTTCGATAGGTAAATACTATAATTCGATGCGTCTCTACCAAACCGCTATACTCAAAGTCGTTCGAGCAAAATATTAGCCGCCTCTCTCTAATTGGAGACCCAGACGAGACCTATAAGAATGTTTGGCCTAACCTAAACGATCATGCCATCCAATTTCTCCTGTTTTTTATGATGGAATATGCTGCTTGATTTGCGAGGATAATACAAATCGCTATGTCTGCCGAGGCCGTATAGCCATTGAAGAGCATCTCAAGAAAGTACATGGCCAGCCATTGCGTTAGCCACGCCGGCGACGCGGTGGGGAGATCGGGGGTATTAAGGGCTTAGTCCTTGCTGGCCTCATCCGGACTCCCGTAACCTGCCAAACCCTCTTCCATAGCTCCCGATATCGCTACTTTATAGTTAGCACCCCGGAAACTCAACATGAACTCGAGACGATTACACACATGCCTGTTCCAGACTCAGATGATGATAGAGCCAATAGTGGACCTATTTATTCCACATCTGAGCTTTAGAATCTCATAGGCCTTCAGCTCGCTTCTTAGAGCCTCACAAACACGAATTAACCGAAGTGGCAGCCTTAACTGCTCGTCCTGATCTGGGGAAGTCATGCGTGGCAGGCTATCTAAGTGATTCGGGTGATCTGTGTTACGTGCTTCTTAGCTCTCTCAAGGGAATTGTCGCCTATACTTCGAGATGGAAAGCTAAACACCTTTGACTAGCATTGGCTTAACTTATTCATTGCTAGCCTGTTACGATGCAAGGCGGCTCACCCCGTGGGCAGTCACGTGTCTCCAAATGAATCCACAGCTCTCCGACTAATCACCATTGACTCACCTTCTTGTATAGCTCACTCAGTGGTGATTCGGGACCATCACCACTGAACCGCTCTAACTCACCACTGATTCCACCACTGATTCCACCTCCTCTACAACTGATCCATCAAACCACCATCATTTATATAGATTCACTCATTCGCACACCTTCTATGAAGACTAGCTCTCCAGCTATCAATACAACTTGGTTACTTTGACATCAACAGACGTGACCACTATTGCTCAGTACCATAACGCCCTGATCCTACTGCCAACATAAACCAATCACGGCCCGGTTTAATAGTTGGTTAACCCGCACCGTCACATTGTGACTTTGAGATGAGCAATGCTTTCTAGTAAGTAGAGCCTGCTCCTCCTTCCTTCTTAGTTAGGAAGCAAGCAACTATTTTGATCCTCTTTTCCAAGGGTGAGTGTGATATGCGCGTATAGAGCAGTTCCACGCCGCGCAGCTCCAGCTTCTGATTGAGCTCGTAAAATGCCTCGAGGTCGCGCCGCCCCTGCGGCCATGGACGCCAACGGCAAAGATTCGATGGTCGGCTAGTTCTGCGTCACGCTCACTGAAGCGGATTCTATGTTTAGCCCGGATTGTCAAATTTAGACACCTCACGTACGTTAGACTGGCAAGCCATAAGGGATTAATTGGATGTGTCGGCCAGAGCCGGGAGCCGATAATCGAAGCATTTGAAATGCCGTGAACCGTCTGTCGACAAGAGACTATTCATGAACTCGGGTAGTCAACTTAAAGTTGCCATAAACCAAGGCTCCGGATCTTTATCCGCCACCAGGACATCAAGAAGACAACCCCATCGTCTCTAATGTGATCAACACACATTCTCGTTAGTATACCTACAAGAATTCTAAAGAGAGTTGAGGCTTGCGAAGACATCCCCTCCAGCTAGGCCTAGAACGCTGACGGAAAGTTACATCATCACATGCGTCGACGAACGAACCTTGGAAGCAAACGACCCCAATGTAAATGCCACAATATGGTTCAAGCCTCCGGTTATATTTGCACCTCTGACCTCGCTAAATAAGTCTGTGTATGTACAAACCTCAGGTTCCGACCCAGAAACTAAACCATCAGCCACTCTTAGCTGACAATTTGACCATGTAAACCGTCCCTGGTGTGTCCGCGTCCGGACAACGCCGCGAGATCTAGATACTGATGGCCCTGCTAGTCCGGTCCGCCTGGAACAGATATTGGCCATCCCCAGCCCCTCCAACGAAATGTGCCAAGCTGCCAAGCATGGGCCACGGTGACAAGCGTTACCGGGATGGTGACCTTAACGAGGACTGCTTCTGCTCGAGAGCACGGCGAGGCTACTGACTCTGCGGAGCCAAAGTGTGTGGCTGCCGAAGGGTCATTCATGACCTAGCTCGAGCGGTCTAGATTCGAGAGACTTTTACTTTTGAAATTACTCTGTCGCGGTGCGCTATGTCGTTAGGGATGTGTTATTGGCGGCGGGCTTCGACAGGTGGTTGCCGGGTTATAGCGTGTCGTGCAAATCAGCCCATACCTCGATTTGGCGCGCAGCCACGATGCAACGGGCGCCGCACTGCTGGCACCAGACGCCACCAGAAGGTCATCTCCTTCCGTCCTACTGCTCTCTTGAGCAGCATCCAGTGTGCTCACTGGAGGCCTTGAGCTTCGTGAATGAAGCTAGCCGCTGGCTATTCCTGTTTCAGCGTATCTTCTGCATAGTCAGCGGAAGTTCCCAGCTCGACCTCCATCGTTGATGTCTGGGCTAACATCGACCTAGCTTGCCACCTGAAGTCTCGATATCTGGCTATTTAATTCATGACAGTCTTTTTCTCAAGTTAATATCGATCCTCGCAGCTGGGCTTTGAATCCTTTCTTCGCTTTTATCCTGCCGTTGTCGGTACCGGATCAATTCCCGACCCCCTTACACTACGGGTCTTGCCTGTCCTCAATTGGGAGGTTTCGCCCATTCACCTGGAGAGAACCGCCCGCGGTTGTGCGCTCCCTTCGCATCCCTATCTTTCCTTTACTGACAGCTGGTTGCTAGATCCAGATTACCCAACATGAGGCAAAAACGGGCCTGCGATGCCTGCCATAAAAGAAAGGTACCCACTCCCACCCTGGACCCAACATCCAATTGGCGCCGCCCCCCACCCCAAACCGGCGGCCCACCATTCTCCCCCCTTCTTCCCACTGCCTCCTTTTACCCTGAAGACAGAAACGTGGGGACCGATACCGTGATCAAAGCCATTAGCTCATTGCATGGTGGGAACAGATTCATTGTGACGCTCCTACTGCAGACGCACAATGCAACTGGTGCGACCATCACGACATTACATGCACCTTCAATCGGGTAAGAGCGAGGAGGAAGCCCAAGAACACCACGTAAGTCAAAACCTCTGACCAAGTGAGACTATTTTAGTGTAAACACGGCCTGTATTCTCTCTAACACTCCCTTTTCCGTCCGCCCAGGCCAAGCCTCGGGTCAGAAAATAAGTTGGCTGAGCGCCTTGAGCGCATCGAGAACGCCTTAGCAAAAGCCCTCAGAAGCATAGACCCCTCCTCGCCTCCTGCTTCTGGTGCCACAACGCCATCCCCATCGACGACAGCCCAGGCACCGGATGAATGCTCCGCGAGCCTTGGGGAACAGTTTGCCGCTTACGAATCAAACCATCCTTTGTATATTGCATCCCCTAGCGCGCTGAGCACCAGCAACATCTCAAATGGACAGATTCACCTTGCAGGATGTCACCTGGGTCACATCACCTGTCACGATGGGATGCCGCTGTTCTCCGAGGAAGGCCAGGCGTGGATTTTCTCCCGAACTGGCGAGGCAACAGCATTTCAGAAACTGAAAGCCTTGAACAAGCGTCAGCAAGTCCAACCACCCACCTTGTCACTCTCGCACCTCCACGGTTCTCTCGAGCAACTTTATGAGTTACCAGACAGGAGCATCGTCGAACAGGGGATATATTGGTTCCAAAATTCTGCGTTCAGACTGGTGTTTCCTGCAATTGACACTGTTCTCTTCCAGGACAGCGTCAGGATGGCCTATGAGCCCTGGGAGGGACCGCTGTCGCTAGAACGCATTAGCGCTAAAGGCTGTGTGCTGGCCTTTCTCTCTATTATGTGCGTTTACAATGGGGATTCGACATGGCGCCCCATTGTGGATAGCGATGCATGTGCTATCAAAGCGCACTATTTACTATCCGATATGGTCGAGGACGCCAGTATAGTGACCCTCCAGACCGTCTTCATGCTGGTAAGTGTCGGATCCCCGTCAAGCATAGGTCGACAAGCTGATAGCTCATTCTGCAATAACAGCACATGCATCAAATATTTTCCGGCCGCTTACACTCTGCCGCTCTGCTACATGCGGTTGCCTGCCGCATCATCTTCATGCTTGGTGGGCATGCGCAGACGAATATCAAGCCCTACGGAGCAGAAGTCACTCGCAAGGAGCGAGAGATCCGCCATCTCCGTATGATCTTTTGGCTCTGTTACATCTTCGATCAGGACATCGCACTACGGACTGGCCAACCCCCCATCATGTGCCAAGAACGCTGTGACCTCACGCTGCCGGACGGATACCTGGAGAATTGCTTTTGTCTTCCAGCCTTGGGTAACAGCATAGTGTCCCCTTCATTTGCGGACGAGAGTCTGTTTCCTTATCTTCCTGGAGACTTACGTCTTGCTCAATTAAAGGAAAAGGCCTTTCGACTGCTCTACTCGGTTCAGGCCCTCGGGAAGTCTGACGCTGAACTACTCCGTGATATCCGTGAGCTGGACAATGAGATTGAGACCTGGCGGGTATCGATTCCACTCAAATTTCGCCCTGCGCTCTCAATTTCTCAACATCCGCGTTTAGTACCAGAAACGAAGTTACCACAGAGCATGCAACACATCGCTTTGCGCCTGGAGTACCATCATCTCATGGCCACGATTCACCGAGCAAGTGGCAGATGCTACCCTATCAGTCCAGACGCGAGCTTTTATGAAAGAGAGAGAAGCAGCGCTATTAACTCAAGCCTAGCGCTGGCCTTAGAAGCGAGTCGATCGACTTTGCATTATCTTCAAGCAGCGATTGATGGACTTGCAGGTGAAGCCTTTTGGTAAGTGAAACGCACCTCTCCTTCCGCTCCCTCCCCCCTCCTTCATTTCTCTTCTTTAAGCCGAACAGGACAAGACATTTAAGCCCACCGAATGATCGACGAGAACATTCTAACGGTCAATCGTCAGGATCATTGTCTTCTATCCCACAGCCGCAATAATGACTTTATTCTTCAACGTTCTACTGAACCCGCTTGACACGCAAGCGCAACTCGATCTGGAGCTTCTTAGCTCCGCAGCGGATCTCATCAGAAGCATGCCGATACGGAGGCTAACAGAATACGAAGTTGAACACCTCAAGATGGTGGATGATTTTGTAGCAGAGTTGATACGGCTGGGTAATTGCGCGATTTCCAAAGCAAAAGGGGAAAGGGAACGAGAGGGTGAGCGTGGACATGAAATTGGGACATGAAAGAATCAGCGCATGGATTAAACCTTTCCCCACTCCTAATTTGTGAAAGACTTGCTTACTGTGTAACTCTATGGTTTTGTTTAGGGCTTTGGGAATCTCAGGTACTGTAGATAATACTGATCCGACTGTGGTTATCCGGAAGTTTCTCCAGCAACTGAATGACTCTGTCATTGTCGAGTGAAGCAACCGCACATGCGACCACGGCTAGCGTGCCTCCGTACTCGAAAAACTGCTCTGTCGCTTTTTCAATATCCCTAGCGCCTGCCGGGGTGCCCACGAGATGGAAGGCAGTGACGGCCTGCTCTCCCCCACATCCCATCAGTCGAGCCTCCATTTGGGTACCCGAGTTGATATTCCCATTTAGAGGCACACCGCGCAGAGCATCGCTAAACGCATCAGCAAGGTGCGTCCCACCATGGTGATATATCTGTGCTTCCCAAAAGGTCTTCTGAAAGGCGCCCTTTCTGCATGCAACAACAACTGAAGCGAGGCTGTCGGGTGCTCTTGCACGTGGACCGTGGTGATGTGAGCGATCGACGGAAGGTTTGATAAAGTTGGAGGAGGATGAGGGCCGAGGTCGTCAAGCGGAATGAAGCTGAGTGCCTTAACGAACGCCTCATGAAGAGCCTCAGGTTCCCTCTTTGAAGCAGCTCTGATATCAAGTTGGTCACCTGCTATGACGGCTCTTGCAATACAGTGGCATTACCTCTTGAGTTGATCTCATCTGGCCCGTGACATCGGAAGTATCGTCGGGAATAACCTCATAAAAATCCCTGCTTATATTGCTTTTTTCTTCCCCTAGTGTTTTTAGCGTGGGCAAAGATTTTTGATATGGCCCTCTCTGTCTGTGCGTGGCCATTAGGATTCCCACGATCGCATCCCTCTTGCTTGAATATACTCTTTAGCGTCTCTTCTCTCTTGCTCCGTTATGGTAGCGCTCAGGCGTTCGATACACCACCCATCCGTCATGGAGTACATAATCGTGGCCTCTACTAATTTTTGTGGTTGCTCATTTAGAGTTGATGTCGTAATGTTTAAAGAGCGGTTGTCGGTGTGCATACTTCCCCAGCCCATTTCATCAAGGAGCAGCAGCTCGAAGGCAACGGAGATTGAAACCAGTCAGCCACCGTATGCTATGTTTTTTGGCCGTGGATGTAAGGAGCAACAGAACAGAAGCTGGCCTCACGCTTCTGAAGGCTGGTAAGGAAACAAACAGCAGTCACTAATGTTAGTGACGCAAGCTCTGAAAATTGCTGCTTGTGGGTGGGGATATCAGCTTCACTTACCCTACACATTTTACCTTGCAACCAAGGTGGAATGGCATTATAGTATTTTAACAAGGGGGGATGAGCAACTGTGATGTCATCCCATGCCATGTCACCCCACTGCTATGTCACCCCACTGCTATGTCACCCCACTGCTATGTCACCCCACTGCTATATTACGCCACTATCATGTCACCTGCCTGTCATGCCACTACTCCGTAGATGTGGCGCCAATGGCGTTCACATGTTCACTAAGGGGGTTCCCTCGCGCCCTAATCCCCGGGTTGACTGTTGAGGACGTTTGTTCGCCATTAAAGCTTCAACTACTGGGAGACCTTGGCTCCTATCATACGCCACTGCAGAGGCGTCAGTTCACTATTTAGGCTTACATCATAGTTATCATCGATTTTGCCACGAAAGAGGTTAAGCCGATCATATGGTGAGATTAGAAAGTCAATAATTCGAAGAGAAATTGCCGGATATTTTACTATATCTTGACAAAGTCCAACCCTCTATGAGTATACTTACCGTGAAAACGACCTTTGTTATGCACTTAAGATTTATCGCCCGCTACATCATTCAAGCATGGACCCCAGTGATCAGAGCGTGAACGACCAGACAGCGTTCGCAGCTCCTCCTGTCAATTGCGAAGACTTCCAACGGCGGCCGTCTGCATACCAGATGCGCCAGAGCGACCTGGGAAAGTACACCTGGGATGGGCCACCATTCCACGTATGTCGCTGTCCCATTGGCACTGTTGAAACCACAAATTAGGACGAGCATCGCTCTGACTTACTCTGACAGGCCATATACGCCGGCATTGCTGTTAATTATCACTTCGCCAGTAGGAGAGTCACTCTCGCTGTCGCTGTTCGTGACAGCTCATACATGCTAGACTACGCGCAGCATGATATCTCCTCCGGCGACCTGCATCCAGATTGGCCCGCGATCACGGATCATATCATCGTGACAGCGAGAGAATATCAACAAGACCATGCCGAGAAGTTCATCGGCTTGGCCATGTCGACTGACTTGGCTGAACGGTGTCCTAATTTGTGTGCTCGCCTTTGGCTTGAGCTGGACATCATACCCATCGTACTTCGGAAGGTGGAGGAGAAGGTTAGTTGGGGTTCATACGATGAGACATTGCCATTCAAATCGCTGGACGAACAGGCCGAGTCGATGGCAAGGAAGTGTATAAGGCAAGTAGTAGCATCCCTCGGCTTCTGAAATTTAGTAACTGCTCTCTTCTCACTGGCTATAGGTTCTTTGGTCCCAGCCAAGCCCCGGTCATAGAGATTGGCAGCAAAGGCGTTGTTGAAGTTGACGCTGCGTTCCATGTCAAGTTGACGAGACCCTTGGACTACGAGAAAACGGTGGGGCCGGCAACCTGGTCCGCAGTCAACAAGTTTGCCAATGACCTCAAGAAACGGCGAGTGAAGATAGCCTTCTTCAGCGCGACCCCGCAGGGTGGCGGTGTTGCCCTGATGCGCCATGCCCTTGTCCGGTTTGCAAAGGTACTCGGAGTGGATTTGGAATGGTAAGTTCGCCCCCAGGTTCGCTCGTTTGCAGCGAGCTTATATTATGCCATGCACTGTTGATCTCATTACTGTGCAGGTATGTCCCGAAACCTAGGCCTGGCGTCTTCCGCATCACCAAGAACAACCACAATATACTCCAAGGTGTAGCCCCCCCGGGCACGCGTTTCACACCGGAAGAAAGGGATATTGTCCGCGATTGGGTCCACGAGAATGCAGACCGCTTCTGGCTCAAGCGAGCCGGACCGCCAGCTCCTGAGTGGTTGGAGAAGCATGCCCCGTTACTTCCTCACTTGCCAGTATTTCCCTGGTTCCAGAGAAATGGTCCCTTGGTTCATCCTATCGAGGGCGGCGCCGACGTAATCATCATAGATGACCCGCAGTTGCCATTCTTGATCCCTCTGATAAAAAAGCGCACGCCGGACAGACCGGTCATTTACCGAAGTCATATCCAGATTAGAAGCGATCTCGTCGCCACGCCGGGCACTCCACAGGCTGAGGCTTGGGAACTTTTGTGGGAGTCCATCAAGCAAGCGGATGTCTTCATCAGCCACCCCGTGCGTGCGTTTGTGCCAAAGAACGTGCCCACGTCGACGGTTGGATATATGCCTGCGTCAACTGACTGGTGAGATGCACTCTGGGCACTTTTATGATTGCCAGCTCACCGATTATTAGGTTAGACGGATTGACCAAACCTATGAGTGACTGGAACATCTCCTACTATGGGCGAATCTTCAATTCCCAATGTCGAGAGCAGTACATGCCCACAATTCAGTTCCCAGAAGGTAAGGACGTCTGAGATTCTAACCTTGATGCCTTTTATGAGTCGCTCTGACCTTTCACTCAACCCTAGAAGAATACATCGCCCACATTGCGCGGTTTGACCCTTCTAAAGGAATATGTGACGTGCTCGTCTCATACGAAAAGTTCCACAAGCTCCTCTGTCATTCCCTTCCCGACAGGAGACCTCCCAAACTGCTCATCTGCGGACACGGGTCAGTTGATGATCCAGACGGCACCATTGTCTACGACACCGCCCTAGAGTATGTCGACCAGCATCTCAATCACCTCAAGCACTTCATCTGCATCATGCGCATCGGGCCGAGCGATCAGATGCTCAACACACTACTGTCCAAGGCGAGAATTGCCCTGCAGCTCTCAACCCGTGAGGGTTTTGAGGTCAAGGTGTCGGAGGCTCTGCATAAGGGTAAACCCGTGATTGCGACGCTGGCCGGTGGAATCCCACTGCAGATCCAGCACGGCAAGAACGGGTTCCTCGTAGACGTGAGCGATACAGATGCTGTAGCTGAGCATCTGTTCCAACTCTGGACTGACCAAAAGCTCTACGATCGTATGAGGGAGTATGCGTCCACGAACGTCAGCGACGAAGTGAGCACAGTAGGTAACTTGCTCTCGTGGCTGTATCTGGCGTCTGAATTGTCCAAAGGAAGAAGAATTCAGCCAAATGAGCGCTGGATCAACGATATGGCGCGAGAAGAGGCGAACGAGCCATACCAGCCGCTGGAGAGCAGGCTCAAACGGGCGCTACACACGAGCGCGGCGAAGTGAGCAGCTATATGTCACATTCACTAGCAGGTTGCAAAATTTCGGCTTGCAAAAGAGCTATTGCTTCTAAAATTGACCTTGGGGAGCTACTCTAATGATCTGAGATCCGTCTCTTTATAAAATCGGATTCTGAAGTTGCCTCTATTAGGTTATTAGGAGTCTTTAGTACCCTGACAGTATGGGTTATAACATTTAGTAGATATTAATTAAAATTAGGAATGAAACTAAAAGGCATTAATAAGATATAGGGTAATAATTAATTAATTTATAAAATAAATAATAATTAGCTATTTCTTAGCTAATAAAGGTTTAATAAATATAAAAATTAATATAAATATTAATTTTAAGCTTATAATTCTAATTTTTTATTTAATTTTTATTTATTTATTATATTTATAAGGCTATATTATATTTTATTATAGATTTTAATTTTAATATTTATGGGATAATAAAAAAGGTATATATAAATTAATATTTTAAAATATAATAATTTTAATAATTATATTTAAATAAAAATAAATAGAAATTTAAGAAAAATATTAAAAAAATTTAATCTTTTTTTAATTATTTTATTAAATATAATAATAATAGATTTTTTATAAAATTATTATTATTAAATATAAAATTAAATTATATTTTTAAATATTATTTTATAAGCTTTTTAAAGATTAAATTAAATTAATATAATAATAAATAATTATATTTAATATTATTTATAAATAAAATAGAATTAAGAATTTTTTTTTTTAATAATAATATATTAATTAAAATATTTAAAAAGCTAAAAAATACAGGATTTTAATATATTTTTATATTAAATTACTATTTTATAGGCCTTATATTAACATACATTTAAAATTATTTTAAAAAGATTTATTAATAAAATTAAAAGCTTAAAGCTAATTACTAATTAATAGCTTAAATTAAAAAGAAATAAATAAATATATTATAAAAAAGTGAAATTTTCTATTAATAATTCTTTATTAAGAGGCCTTATAATAAATATTTTAAGGTTATAAAAAGCTAAAATCTTAATAAATTAAAAAATAAAATATAAAAAGTAAAGGAAAATATATAATAAGCTTTAAAAGTATTTTAATTAAAAGTAAAAAATATTTAAAAGTAAAAAGCTAAAAATATTAAAAAGTAAAGTAATTTTACTTCCCTAAATATATAGCTCTATTAGCTAAAAGTAATTATTTATTTAAAGGATTTTAATAGAAAAAAGGAGTTTTTATAAGGCTTAATCTTACTTAAATATATCTAATATAAGGAGGGAAGATATAATTACTAACCTTTAATATATAGAAGAGAGATATAATTACTAATCTCTAATATAAGAAGGGGGAATATAAATACTAACCTCTAATATATAGAAAAGAGATATAATTGCTAACCTTTAATATAAGGAGAGGGGATATAAATACTAACCTTTAATATATAGAAAAGAGATATAATTACTAACCTTTAATATAAAGAGGGAAAATATAAAAGCTAACCTCTAATATATAGAAAAAAGATATAATTACTAATCTCTAATATAAGGAGGAGAGATATAAATACTAATCTCTAATATATAAAAAAGAGATATAATTACTAACCTCTAATATAAGGAGGGGGGGTTAGGGTTAGGATAGGGTTTATTTTGCGCTATTCTAAGCTATTTGCCTACTTCTTTTTATATTAAAAAATACTAAACTAAAGGAAGATATAAAATAGGGGAAATTATAAATAGGGGTTTTAAATTTTAGGGTAAAGGGAATAAAAGGGGAGGAAAGGAAAGAAGGGATAAATAAAGAGGGATAGAGGAAAACGAAAAGAAAGGAAAGGAAAGGAGGAAAGGAAGGAAGGAAGGAAAGGGAAGGAAAGGAAGGAAAGAACGAAGGAAAGGAAAGAAAGGAGGGAAAAGAAGGAAAAGAAGGAAAGGAAGGAAAGGAAGGAAAGGAAGGAAAGGGAGGGAAGGAGGGAAAAAAAGGAGAGGAAAGGGGTAGGATAATCTAGTTAACTAGGAGGCTTTCTAGAGCCTTGATTGGTTAGCCCTAGGCTTAGAGATAGAGGCCGCCGAGGTGGCTCTAGTCTTAGTCAGGGCTAGACTAATAGTCTGATCGAGCCAGTTCCTTGCAGCCAGCCTAAGGAGCTTTTGCAAGCTCTTATAGGTCTATGCTAAGGACTGCTCTATTAGGCCCCCTGCTAAGAAGATAATGGGATGAAAGAAGGGGCCTAAAGAGGCATATTTCCTTCTTTTCTCTATAGCTACCCTTATTAGGGTATTTGCTATCTTCTTATTAGATGAGTTAGTATTTATTGCTATGACTTTTATATTATAGAAATAGCGGCTAGTCCTTAGGACCACTAAGAAATCCCCCCTGCATTTAGAATCCGGGCTAATCCGGGGCTTGATTTCCACTTTTAAGCTAGCCTTTATAAATAGGGCATTTTAAAATATATAAACTAGTTAGGTATGGCGGGCTCCCTATCTTCAGGCTATAGCCTTATAGGTATCTTTGTGATTAGTTAAGATAAAGTTACTATAATAAGAGTAGCTAGATCTTAGGGGCTTAATTGGCTAAAGGAAATGGGTTTAGATGGCTTTTATAGCTTCTAAATCTGCAATTATAAGGGATTTTTAAGTAGGCAAGACTTAGAGCTATTTTCGGCTAAAATAGCTAGCGTTTTCCTTAAGGGATTAAAGCTATAAGGGCTGCAGGGATATTTTAAGGCCTTCCTGTAGGTTATTATTATGCTTGGCTAGGACCTCTTAGGCAGTAGGGAAAAGGGAAATAGGGGCTAGGGTTAGGGTAGGGGTCTAATTGGATAGTTAGTTTAAGGGGCTGGGGGGAGGGCTAGAGGGGGAGAGAGGGATTATCTTCGAAATTATCTCTCTTATAGCATTTTAGGCAGCTTTATATAGCCCTTAGGCTAGGTCCCTATAAATAGGGATGCCAAAGCCGCCCTGCCTAGCTAGCAAACTAATAAGCTCCTTTAGAAGGTCTAGGGGCGGGTCTCCTGGGCTCCTAGTGGCTAGGGCTTATAGGGTCTTATGGATAGTCCTATTAGCTAAATCCTATAAGTCTAATAGGCCTTTTAGGTCTAATTGCTAAAGGAGGTGCTAGAGGAGAAGATAAATACTGCCTTAAAGTAATAGTAGGGTATACTGCTTAAATAGGCTAATTATAGCCTTAATAGCCCCTTATAAATAAGCTATTTTAGCTTAAAGGAATTCCTTCCTTTACTCTATAGGCCTAATAAAGGACCTTAAGGTAATTAGGCTATCTTTCTTTAGGTCTTTAATCTAATATTCCTTACTTTTCTTTATATTTAGGGTTAAGGGGGAATCTTAGAAAACCTAATTAATTGCAATAAATGCCTCCTCTATTAGACCCCTATTAAAAATAAAGATATTATTTAAATAGGCAATAATAAGAGCATTAAGCAGCTTTCTAGCTAGGGCCTTAAGGGTAGGTTAGATAGCTAAGGAGAAAAGGAGGGGTCTAAGGGGATCACCTTATTAAATACTATTAGTTAAGGCTATAATGGCCCCCCCTACTATAACTAAAAGGCTAGGGCTATTATAGGCCTAGGTAAATACTTTATAGAAGCTAGGGGCATATTTAGCTATTATAGCTATAATACTAGTTTAATTAATTAAATTAAAGGCATTTAAGAGGTCTAAAGTAATTAAGGAGGAAAAACCCCCTTAATTTTCCCCTTAAATTACTTCTTTAAGGATAAAAATAGTAAATTCTATATTGCTAGGGGAATTTACCCCTAATTAAGATAGAAGTAATATATTGGCCCTATAGGAGGTCTTTAGGATAGCTTTTATAGCTACCCTATAGACTAGGTCTCCTATAGCAATAGGCCGGACGCCTCTATTGTCCTTTTGCAGCCCAATTAGATAGGCTGCCCGGAGGAGGTCAGAGCTAGGGGCTATTCCTTAGCGGATTATATCTACTAGGAGACAAAGGAAGGCAGGGACAGAAGGTTCTTAACTGGCTAGGTCTAGCAGGGGTCTAATCCAGCCGGAGAGGCCTGGGGCCATCTCTTTATTAGTTAATAAGATAGCCTCTTTAATAGTCTCCCTTTAGATAGGTTGGCCGGGGGGGGGGCCTAGCCCCTTAAAAGGGGTTATTTAGACTAATAGGGTGCTTCTCTCGCAGGATATTCCATATAGTCTGGGTCTCTGGGGCTAGGGGGGCTAAGTCGTATAGGGCCCAGGCCGCTTTCCCTATATATCCCTTCTTAAGCTACTTAAAGGCCTATTAGATAGGCTCTATTAGTTAAGACGGAAGGTCTAGGGCAGGGGCTGGGGGCAGGGGGTTAGGGCGGGCTATAGGGTATGCCTTTAAGGTAGCTGGGATTTAGCTGACCTTATAGGCAATCCCTAAGACCCTAGGAAGAAGGAGGAAGTCTAAGAGGGCCTTTTCAGATAGGCGTTTAAGGAAGGTTTCTACTGTCCTATTAGCTGCTTAGGTAAAGGCTAGGATATGCCAGGCATGTAGCTATTTTTCCGGAATGGGGATAAAAGAGAAGGAAAGTAGGGTTTTTATAGATTCCTTATTTATAATTAGTTAGGTGATTTCCCTATACTTATCTTCTAGGGAGGGGGCTAGGGGTCTGGATTAGTCCAGGTTCCTAGTAAGACTAGAGATGGAAGGCAGGGAGTTTAGGGATGTTGCTCTCGGTCTCTAGCTAGCCCTTGTGTTAACCCTTAGTCTCGGGCTCGGGCTCGGGCTCGGGCTTAGGCTCGGGCTCGGGCTAGAAGGGTCCAGACTAGGGCTTAGTTCGAGGAGGCTATTCGAGGCGGCCCTAGGTCTAGTAGTTAGGCTAGGGGTTAAAAACGGGGTTATGGAGGCAGCCCTAGGTCTTAGAGGCGGTCTCTAAGAGGCTGGGCTAGGTGTGTCCGCAGGCCATTTTCGTCCCCTATTAGCTAGGGGCTACTAAGAGGTCGAGGAAGGAGGGATAAAAGGGATATTCCGGTTCCTAGGCGGGGCCCGCCTTAGGGCCGGGGCCAGGGCCAGGGCGGGTATGGCGGGGGTGGCTTAGGGGGCCGGAAGGTCCCTTAGCTAGGGCAGGGTTAAGATCCAGGAGGCACCTTTAATACTATAGGCCTTTAATTAGTGTATTTTTACCCTATAAGCGCCTTTACAGGCAGTATAATATATAGGGCAGCTAATTAGGCCAAAGGGCTAAAGTTAAAGGTCTATATAGGGATTGCTAGGGTGTTTCTTCTGTATATGCTCTAGTATATCCTTATAGTAGGCGCCGCAGTTTAGGCAGCCTTAGGGGGCCATTTAGAAGGAAATGCAGAAAGAAGAGGGCAGGAGCTCTAGGGTAAGCTAGAGGGCAGGAGGGCCAGAAGGCAGGAGGGCTAGAAGGCAGGAGCTTTAGGGTAAGCTAGAAAAAAGAGTAAAAAGCTAATAAAGTAAGCGAATAAAAGAGATCTAAAGACTAAAAGTCTAAAGATAAAGAGGAAATCCTATTAATAATTTATAAAAGAACTCTTCTTAAAGTTCTTTTAAAATCATATATAAATTAAAAATGCACTATTAAAAATAGGGGGTAAAGTTCTTTTAAAAACTAGAGGGTAGAGTTCTATTAGAAGCTAGCAGCTAAAATAGCTAAAACTAATATATATTAAAAGATAACTCTAAGAATATATTGCTTATTAATTTTTAAGAATAAAGAACCTAATTTACTATATTGCAATTAGGTTAAAGTTTTTATTATAATAATAAATTAAAATTAAGAATAAGCTAAGGTTAAATAAATTAGTATAGGCAAGTATATATTTAGACTGCCACTTAAGGAGGTTAGTATTTAGCCCTAATTATATTAAGCCTATTAAAGCTATTTAAATAGATAAATTAATACTAATAATAATTAGAAAAACCTATTAGAAAGGGAGAGCTATTAGATTTAAAGTTTAATATTACCCTAGCAATATAATAAAAGTAAAAATAAAGCAGTATAAAAATAGAAGAATTAGAAAGGGGGCATAAATAGCTATTTATTATTATTACTATTATTATAAAGCTATTTATTTATTTGCCTAAATACCTATTTATTATTTATAAGCCATATAAAGCAATATTTATAAGCAATAAAGTAATTAATTATTTAAAAATATAATATATAATAATATTAAATAGTAATTTAAGGCAGATCTATAAGGTTATATAGGCTATCCCTAGCATTATTTGCAACTAAAAGGAATTATAATAATAATTAGTGCTACTACTAATAATAGCCTTTATCCTATTTATTTTATTACTAAAGAATAATAAGTTTAAATATAATTAATATTTATATATAGCCCGCTAGATTAAATATATATAGTAATATTACTAGAAGAATTATAAATAGATTAATAAGTAAAAATAAGGTTAATATATTAAGGAGTTTATAATAGCTATATTACTAGTACTATAAAGAATAAAGGTTTAATATTAATAGTTTTTCTAGAATTAAATAGCTAATAGTTAGTTTAAGGTTAGCTAGAGTATACTATTAAGGTCTAATAGTTAAGGGGGGAATAGTTAGGATAATTATAACTATAAGGCTGAGTTTTTAAAGTGTATATAATATAATAATAAGAAGGCATTTAAGAGTAAGGCTAAAGCCTAGATCTAAAATATTAATAATAAATAAGAGGCATAAAAATAATTAAAGTAATATAGATAGGCCTAGCATTTAGCTAAGGTTAATAAAATGCAATTAAGAGAGAAGGTATTATAGCCTATTAGTAATAATAAGCTAGTATTGCAGAAAATATAGGCAATTTTTGAATTTATATTAGATAATATATATATAGCTGCTAGTTATTATAGTCCCAATATAGCTAAATTATTTAAAATTAAGCGGAAAGAGATATATATTATGCTTAATAAGCTATTTAAAAGTATTATAGAGCTAGATATATAGAAGCAATATAAGGAGCAATAATATACTATAATATATATTTAGAAGTAATTAAAGAAAAATAATAATATAGCTATAGATAATATAGATAATATAGATAATATAGACAATATAAATAATATAAATAATACTAATAATATTAATTATATAAATTATATAGACTATATAAATAAGAGTATAAATAATAATATAAGTAAGCATATTAATAATAGTATATATAAAGAGGCTAGAGGTTATTAGCATAAGCGCAAGGATAAATAACCGCTATATTATATAACTATTAAGTAAGAAAAATTATAAGCTATATTTTATTAAGGGGTTAAATAAATTATAACTAAAGCTAATATTATTAGCTAATTTATAGATAATTAATTAAAATAAAATTATTTAAATATTATAATCTATTTTTTTAATTATTTATTAAAGAGTAAATAGTATTATAAAAGTATTATTATTAATATATTAGCTATTATAGGGTTAGACCTAATAGGCAAATAGGTATTAATAGCTAATTATATATTAATATATTTAGCTATTATTAAGGGAGCCTAATATTTAATATTATATTAGTCTATATTAGAGTAATAGGATTAGATTATATAATTATAATAAATAATAAATAAGAGGAGGGCTAAGGAAAAAGCTAAAGGATTATTCTAAATTATATAGTATAAAGTATAGCAGTTTATAATCTAGGTATTAGATTAGGAGGATGCAGACCTAATACTAATAAATTAGATTATTAATATATATATATATAAAATAAAGATCTAATATATAATACTAAATAAAGAGATAATTAATTAATAAGGAGATTAGGTTATATATAAATAGATGCAATTAAGAATAGGCTAATTATTAAATATATTGCATAATATATTAAAGGAGGTGCAGTAGATATTAGCTATATTAATAATAATAGATATAATAATAGTAGTAAATTAGAGCTAGTAATTAGAGCTATTATTAATATAAAATATATTATTATAGATTTTATAATTATATATTAAGGATTAATATAATAAAAGTAAATTAGAATATTTATTTTTATATTATAAGGCTAATTAATAATAGATTAAATTAGAGTAAGATTAGATTATTAATTAAATATTTAAATTAATAATATAATAAAAAGTATAATTAATTAAATTATTAGATAAATAGTGCCTATATTAAGGGATAGAAATATATAAATATAGTTAAGTAATTAAGCAATTTTAGGAATAAATATAAATATTAATATATATAATAGGTAAATAGCTAGCTTAAGCCCTAAAAGTATTAAGGTTATAAATATAAAATATAATAAATAGTAATATATATAATATTTTTATTTATAAGAGGATAGTATATTTTATTATTATATATTATAAGGAGTATTATAAATTAGGAGAGATTAAGGTAATTTATTAATATTTACTTTAAAAAGTTAGGGAATTATTAATATAATATATATAATTAATATTATTATTTTAATAGAATATATAAATAAGAATTAAGCAAAAGAGAAAGAAGAGCGTATTTTTATAAATTAATAAGGTAATAGGAAATAATAGAGGTAAAGAGCGGGAGGTAAGGGAGGTAGCTAGCAATTTTAAGAGATAAAAGCAAGAGGGGAGGAGAGAGGAGAAGAGGCAATAGAGGAGGGTAAGAAGAGGAAGAGGAAAAAAGGGTAAGGAGGGTAAGGGAAAAATAGGTAAAAAAGGAGGCAAAAAAAGAGATAAGGAAGAGAATAAATAGCATAATAAGGAAGAGGAGGCTATATTTATAGAGTGGTTTTATAAGCCTAAGTAAATAAGTAATTAAGCATATAAAGTATTATAATAATATAATATATAATTTTTAGGCTAAGAATTAAATATTAATATATAAAGGTATATTATTATTAGGATTTCTAATTAATATTTTAATAAGGTATTTAGATTTAATAATAGTAATAATAATAATAAATTTAATAAATATAATAATAATAAGAATAATAATTTAATTAATAATATTTATAATTTATAGGCTAAATATAAGTTATATATAGCTAGGTTAATTTATATATAGTTATTTAAGTAGGGCAAATTAGGCATAATATGCAGCTATAAGCAGTTTTATAAGGTTAGTATATAATAATATTAATTTTTTAGATTTAAAATAGAGAATTAAATAAAATAAGGGTTAAGGGCTAATAGTAATAATAATATTAAATAGGTCTAATTTATATTTAATATTAAATAGGAGGATATATAATAAAAATAATTTAGATAGTTATATTAGGCAAATATTTAGGGCTAATTAAAGTAAATAATAAGCCTAATAGTTAAATTTTATAGGTTATAAGAAGCTATAATTTAAGTAATAATATAGGGTAAATGGCTAATTATATAGATTATACCTATTAAAAGTAGTAAGAATTTAATATTTATATTATTAGTATTTTATATATTTAATAAAATAATAATTATTATTATATTATTAATAATATTAAAAAATAATATAAATATATAATATATTAAAATAGGTATTAATATATATATATAAATAAACTAAAGGGTTTAATAAGTAGTATTATTAGTATTTATAATGCCTAAATTAGCTATTAGTAAAGGGTTCTAAATATTTATTAAGTATATATATAAATAATAGAGATTAGATTAGGTAATTATAAATAAATATTATATAATATTATAATATAATAAGATATTTTAATTATAGATTAGCTAATTAGGGATAATATTATAGGATTTTAAAGTATTAATAATATATTTAATAGCTATATTAAAGCTAATATAAAAGAAGATATTATTTAAGGTATTAAGATTTATATTAGAATAGATATATATATTTTATAAAGTAATAATATAATAAAATATTAAATATATAATTAATATTATTAAAAATAGAAAATAGGGCAGCTTAATAATAAGGAAGATAATAAAAACTAGGTAAAAGAGGGAGAATAGGGTTAAAATTAATTAAAAGGGCAAGGAGGAGGGCAAGAAAGATAATACTATAGAGCAGTAAATATATAAGATTATTTAGATATAAATAGGCACCTATATATAAGGTAAGGTTATTATATATAATAGTATAATTAAATAGGTAGAAAGGATTAGGGCTAGGTTAGGTTATATAGTATATTAATAAGGGATTAATAATATAAAAGAGAAAGTGCAATAAATAGAAATATAAAGGACTAATAAGGGAGGCAAATTAGAATAGATTATAATTATTAATATATTAAGAATAGGGATTAATAATTTAAATATCTAATTAATAGTTTATATTAATATATTAAGGTATTTAATAGATTTAATATAGGAGAATAAATAAGGTAGGAGAGATAAGTAAAAGAGCAAATTAGTTATAATAATATAGTATTTATAGTTAAAATAGTAATTAAAAGTAAGAGGTATAAAAGCGCGAATAATAAAGGCAGAGAAGGATATAATAGTAGTAATAATTATAATAAAGGCAGAGAAGGATATAATAATAGTAATAATTATAATAAAAATAGTAAAGGATATAATAATAATAATAATTATAATAATAATAATAATAATAATAAAATAGTAATAATAGTAATAGTAAAAGAGGCAAAAGGAGGAGGTATAATAGGTATAGGATAATAATATAGTAGAGTTTATAGAGGGAAAGTATTATTAGTAAGAGGTATTAGATCGAGAGATAAATAATAATATAGAATAATTTAAGTATATAGGGGGAGAGGAGGTATATAATATATACTATTAGTAATAAATAGAGAGGGATATTTAAGAATTAATTAAGATAAATAGATTTAAATTTAATAATAATAAGGAGGGGATATAAGAAGAGCAAGAAGAAGAGGCAATTAAGGCAGATTATTAGAGGAGCTAGTAGATAATGCAATAAGCTGAGATAGAGAGGAGGTTATAAGTAATATAAGAGTTTAGAGAAATAAGGGAATTTAAGGAATTATTAATAAAGTGGAATAGATATTATAATATATATAAGATAGAGGGTTAAAATAAAATATACTATAATATAAATAAATATTTAGGGAAAGGGTTATAAATATAGAATAATATAAAGTAAGGTATTTAGATTATATAGAATAAAATATTTATAAAAAGATAATTTATAAGGTTTTTAATATATTATAGGTATAAATTATTATAAGCTATTTATAAATAGTAAGAGGCTATAAGTAATAATAAAAGATTATTTTAAAAAGTAAGGGGGGGTAATTATTAATATAAGGGGGTATTAATCTAGATATATATAGTGCAATAAGTTTAAGCCTATAATATATAAGAAAATTATATTGCAAAAATAAAGAAAGTAAATAGGATTAATTAGGCTAATTAGTAATATATAGTAGAGTTATATAAGTAATTAGGGGAATTAATAGAATAGGGAGAAAAGGCAAAAGGAGGGATATAAATAAGCTAAATATATTAAGTAATTATATAATTAAAAAGTATAAAATAATAAATAGAAAATTAAAAGGTAAAACTAATAAAAAGTAAAATAAAATTATTATTATAAAGTAAGAAGGGAAAGGCAGGCTAATAAAGGGGATAATTAGGGTAAGGGGAGAGAATATAATAGTAAGTATAAGGAGAGGAGAGAGTAAGGGTTATAGGGGAGAGGGGAGGGTATAAGGATTAAGGGGAGAAGAGAGAGTAAGAGTAAGGGTTAGGGTTAGAGGGAGAGGGAAAGGAGGGTTAGGGGGGGAAGAGAGGGTAAAGGTTAGGGGGAGAGGAGAGGGTAAGGATAAGGGTGAGGGGGAGGGTTAGGGTAGGAAGAGAGGGTAAAGGTTAAGGGGAAAGGAATAAAATAAGAATTAGAAAGAAAGGAGAGAGTAAGAATTAAAGGGAGAGAAATAAAGGAAAGATTAAAGTAAAAGAATAAGGATTAAAAGATTAAAGGGAGAAAATAGGGGTTATAAAGGAGGAAAAAATAAAATAAAAATTAAAAAGTTAAATAGAAAAGAATTATATATATATATAAAAATATAAATAAAAAAGAAATTAAATATATATATATATATATAAATAAATATTAATAAAGAATATAAAAAGAAAAATATAAATATAAATAAAAAAAAAATATAAATAAGAATAAATAAAAGAAAATATAAAATAAAAAAGGAATAATATAATAAGGATTTAAAAGAAAGAATAAAAGTATATTAGAGAATTATAAGGTTTAAAGAGAAAATATAAAGGAAAAAGAAAAATATAAAGTAGAGGAGAGTTATAGGGTTAAGGGAGAGAAATATAGTAAGGGGAGAGAAATAAAATAAGAGGAGAGATATAAGGTAAAGGGAAATATTATAAAATAAGGAAGAAATATAAAATAAAGGGAAAAAATATAAAATAGGGGAGAAATATAAAGTAAATAAGGGATATAAGGTAAAAGTAGAAATATAGGGTAGAGGAGGGTTATAAAGTAAGAGGATAAATTATATAATAAGAGGAGAAATATAGGGTAAAAGAGGGATATAAAGTAAGAGAATAAATTATATAATAATAAGAGAAATATAAAATAGAGGAGGGATATAAAATAAAAGGAAGGGTTATAAAGTAAAGGAGAAATATATAATAAATAAGGAATATAAAATAAAAGAAAGAAATATAAAATA
>WMHX01000098.1:0-195542 GCA_013420875.1 Thelonectria rubi | reverse complement strand
AAAAACTATAAAATATATTATTATAATCCTTAGATTTTTGCAGTTTTAAGAGTTAGGTTTATTATCTTATTAGATAAATATTAGAGGGGTTATTTGCAAGAGAACTTTTATTATTTTATATAAAGGGCTTTTATATATATAGTAATTATAATCTAACTTAATATTACCTTTATTATAAGCTAATTAGCCTAATTTAATTAAAACCTTAAATTATAATATTATTAAGTAGCTAATTAAGCCCTATAATATTTACTTAAGACTTAAGGCTATTCCCTAAGCTATAGTATAGCGCTAGGCAGCCCTAATAATAGCCTTTAAGTAGCTTTAGATATTAGTTTCACTAATAACTTACTAAACTATTATGGCTTATAGGCCTTTATAATAAGCCTATTTAAAGGGATTATTTCTTAGTGGGCAATAAAATAGAATATAATAATAACCTTAATAATAAAGGTAAAATTACTAGCCCTCTTATAAATAGCAAAAAAAGCTCTCTTTATAAGCTAATTTATAGCTACCTTATAAATTAATTTATTATTATTAATTACTTATTAGTAATATATTAAGCCTTTATAGGTAATAATTTAATATAATAATATATAAATAATATAGCTAGTAAAGAAAGAGTTTATATAGCTATAAATAAAACTAAAATATATAAATATATATAATTACTAGCTATAATAAGAGGTTATTAGGGGGTAGATTAAGATTATTTATATATTATTAATTAAATTGCTTGCTAATAGCTTTATAAAGAGCCTAACTAGGGAGCCTTTTAAATGCTTTATATAGTAATTAAGGCTTACTAACCTTTTAGTAAGGTTAGTATAAACTAGAAAGAAGGAATTAGAATAGGAGGAAATAATAGCTATAATATAAATTAGCTAGGCAGTAAGGCTATTAAGCTGAAGGGGCGTATTAAATTAGATTATATATATAGCCTTATATATAGAAGGTTATATAATTAATAGGCCTGCAGCCTGGTTACGTGGTGGGCTATAAATGGTCGCCAGGCTATAGGAAGGGAGGAAAAAGGGGGCCTATAGGGGCAGGAGCAGATTTTAGGGTCAGAGATATATAACACAATATAATAGACAAATTAAGGTCATATTAAAAGGCACACTAAGCTATTTAATAGATATAAGCCTAAGAAGCTGCTGCCTTTATATTAGGCTTAGCTGGCCTTTATATTACCTTTTAGATTAATATAATTAATTTATTCTTAAAGATATATTGCTTTAAGAGGCAGTTTTTAAGGCTTATAATTATACTTTATAAGTAAAAATAAGTAAAGTTACTGCAGATTATTAGCATCTTTATTTAGAGCATTTAGGACTAAAAGCTCTTACTTGCTTTATTAATTTAATTATTAGAGCGAAAATAAAGGGATTAAGCACTATTTAATATAATAATTGCACTATAAGTAAGGCAATATATAAAGTCTTATGCATTCTATGAGTTTATAATAAGGGGCTAGGGCTATATATTGCAATAGATTTTATATATATTGCTAAAAATAAGGAGGGCTTTAATAGCCTAATATTACTTATAAATTACTAATTAGGCTATATTTAGGGTTATTATTTTAGAGACTGCTTAGCAAGTACCCTAAAATATACCTTCTTACTATTTCTAGCCTCTCTAGATTGCTAATATAGCCTTAAGCCTTAAGTTTTTAAATATAATCTTAAGATTAAAATAATAAAGCCTATTATAAGCTTAATACTTAAAGAATTAGGGATCTTTATTAAATTATTAGCTTTAAATATTTAGGCCTAGAATAATAATATTAAGAGATCTAAAGGGGTTATTAAGATTAAGGCTTAAATAATAAGAAGAGGTTCTTACCTCCTTAAGGGCCTTTAATAAGAAATTTTTAAGGCTGCAATTTATCTTTATAATTAAATGCCTAAATACCTTTATAATTAAAGGACCCCTTATAACTAATTTTATATATATATTATATATTAGGCTAGTATTATTTTAATTAATAAGAAGCTATTTTAGGATTACCTTTATATTTATAGCTATAAGGCCTTTATAATAACTTAAAAGGTGCAATTAAAGATAAATTGCCTATATAAATTTAACCTAAAGGCCTTTATTAGCTATTTTATTAGATATTAGTTTATAAATATTTATAGGATTTAGAACCCCTTAATTAATAGGGTTATTTCCTTAAGGGATATTACTTTTAATAAAAATAAGGTCTTCTCTAGATTGATTAAATATCTTAAGGATAATTTCCTTTAGATTATTAAGTTAGAGATTATAGCCCTTTTTAATAGAATTAAGGAAAACTTAGGGCTAATACTAAATAACCTAGAATTAAATAGTAATGCTAATACCTTAATTAATAATAATATTTATAATGCATTGTGGCAGTGGAAAATGATGATTGGCGGAAATGAATAATTGTGGGGCCTAGAGGATTTTTATTGGCTAATGGATTTTTGGCTGGTCTGTGCGCCTGGCTGCAGTTGGCCAGCTTCAGCATAAAGGGGGAAGGATTTCCCTATTAGGAGGAGGACTTCCTTGGCATGCATTTTCCCCCCGAAGAATTGAAGTTTATTTGTCTTATTTGAAGTGTTATTATTATCTTTTATTAGTTAATTACTTAGTTCTGTTTTATCCCTATTAGCTGCAAGCCCTAGCTGCATCTATTTCGGCATTTTCCTGCAGAAAACCCTCTTTTCCTCCGGTCTCGCTCCCTCCCTCCACTACCTACCCTATATACTATCTTATAGGTCGTGGTGTTATATAGTTATATTATTTCCCCTATTAAATTTGGAGATTATACTAGGGAAATAAACTGCCTTTATAATTAAAATTAATTAATTAGAAAGGTAGTAATACTTCTAAGCTATTGCTAGAAAACCCAGATATAGAGAGAGAGCAAGAAGCAGGAGTGATAGAAATAGCTATAAAGGTTATTCTATAAGTAACCTTAAAAGACCCTAAAAAACTCCCACCCTTGCCTAATAATCTCTAGTTAATATAATATTAATTATTAGGTCTAATTAATTAGATAATTAATAAAAATAAATAAAGTTTAATTTTAGTTTATTAAAGATTATTTGATTTAGTATTATTTTAGGTTTGCTTATAATAGCGCTATTAATAGTAAAGGATTTAATTCTATTTATAAATTATAATAAATAGTGATTATTACTAAAGGATTAAAGGTCTAAATTAATGCTTATTGCGCTAGAAACCCCCTTAATGATTAATTAGTTAGTTACTATCCTTATAGACTGTCCAGGAGTACTAACACTGGCTAAAATAGCTGAGTTATTAGCTCTAAACCTTACCCCTAAGTAGGCAAATATTTTAGCCCTAAACCCCTAGCTAGTAATAGTTAGCTAGGAAATAGGAGATATAGTAATGAGCTATAGTATCTCTAAGGAAGTAATTAAGATAGGCCTATAGATAATATCTATATAGTTTATATATTTAAAAAAAGCGGCTAGCTATAGTAATAAGAAGATCGGCATATATAAGAGGAAGAATCGATATAGTAGTAATCCCTTGCTAATACCTAAACTATCTATTGCATTATCTTAACTTATGACCTAAATTATACTAATAGTTCTATCTAATTAATTATTAAACCTAACCCCAGGATCCTTACCTGCCTATAAATAATTAGGGCAGTCCCTTAGTTTAATTAGGACTAAGGACTTAAGCGCATAGCTTAAGAGTATATTATCCCTTATGGTAATAGAGACTAAGGACTTAAGTATACTGCTTAAGAGCATTATAGCCACTATATTGCCTAGTCCTAAGGACTTAGGCCTCTAGCCTGGAAGTATTCTTAGGAAACTACTCTTAGGGTTAATACCTTTATAATATTTAGCCTAACCCCTTATAGAAAAATAACTTAGTAACTATTTAATTAATTATAATTAAGGCTATTAATTAATACTTAGGCCTTAATAATTAGTATTTAGATAAATTAGAAGAGTATTTGCTAGACCCTCCTCCTGCCCTATAACCCTAAAGGCACCTATATATCCTATTCCTATATTATAATCTACTGCTACCCTAAGCCTAGCTTATAGTTACCTAAGTATAGCCTTTAAATCTTTAGAAAGCTCCTAGATAGGCCTTAGTGTGATAATACCCCCTGCCTAAGTTATGCTTAATAAGGTTATTATTAATAGATTTATAATGGCAATTAAGGATGCTTTTAGTGCTAAAGCTGCCTGGCGCCCTAATATCCCCTTAGCTTAATTTAATAGCTAAAATATTATGGATTATTTTATTTAGTTTAAATTTATTGCTAAAGACTAAGGGTATAGTAAGATTAAGTGGCCTAAGTATTTTCGATTATATTACTCTAAGCTGTATATTAAAGAATGCATAAAGTATGCGCTTAAAAATTATGCTTGGGATAAAGCTAAGAAATGCCTAAGGGCCGCTTTTAAGAGTAGCGATCCTAATTAATTGGAATTAGCTATGCTTAAGCTAAGTAGGATAAATTAGTATGGCCTATTAAGCGATGACCTTAAAGTATTTTAAGTGTGGATATTATAGCACTATTACCTTATTTCCTAGACTATTAAGGAAATAGATAGTAGCTATAAGGCTAGGCAAGCCTTCTATAAGGTGATCTTAAACTTTATTATTATTATATTTTATTATTAGTACTATATAACTTCTAATTAATTAGGCTAAAAGCTATATAAGGAGCTTTTTAAGCTAGTCTTAAATTATATTAAGATCGAGCTGGCTATTTAATGCTAAGGATTTATAATAGAACTATATATTAGCAACCTCAGAGACTATTTAGCCCCTCTCTGGAACCAGTACTAATAGCTAAGACACTATAATATGATCCCAGGACCTCCCCCTATACCATAATTCCCACCTTAGGGCCCAATATTGCCCCGGCCTATAAAACCTATTAACCCTATAAAGGAAGCTATTAACCTACTAATAGCTAAAATAGATAACCTTAAAATCTAATTTGCCTTAATTATTAATTGCGAAAATAAGAGGGAATAGATAATAGCTTAAAAGGAGAAGTAAAAACTCTATACTTAAGGCCTTAGGGATATAAAAAACTTATACCTGACTCTAGATCTATTTGATTACTTGGATAATAAGCCTATTATAGAGGTTTATGCTATCTAAACCCGAAACCTATATTAGTCTAATACGAAGAGGCTATGCTAGTATTGCTAGAGTATTAGCTATTTCCCTAATTGATGCGAGCTATATAATAATAACTACTAGAAGGGATATATTAAGTATAATTCTTCTGTAAGTGCCTGCTTTATAGGCATTAAATGCGAATCCTTAGTTCCTTTATGCTTAGTTATGTATTATACCTCCCTAGCCCTTTAATTATATATTAGGAGATTTCTAGTTTATTGGCTAGATCTCTTGCCTAATTTAAAGTATTGAGCTTAAGTTAATAATATTAAAAGCTCTATCTAGCCAGAATATAAATAGGGTCTAACCCTATTTAAATAAGAATGCCTTAATTAATTTGCCTAATATATCCTAGATCCTGTAAGCAATTATTTAATTAATATATCTAGTATGGCTATTAAACCTATAGGACCTTTATTGAAGTTAAGTTCTGCTAAACCTATAGGACTCCTGCTAAGGATAAACCCTATTTTTATTTATAATATATCTAATTTAGAAGATAATAAACTCTAAATCTAGTCCTTCCTAATTAAAATAATAATAGGGATAACTGCTATAAAAGATAATGCCCCTCCTATCCCCTGTATTGCAAACTAATATAAAGCAGTTAATTAAAAGGAGGTTAAGAGGGCATTGTAACTCAAGAACCTCTATACTAATAACTTAGCTTATAGTAAAGCTAGCTAGAGGGTCTTAAATAAGATTTGCAATAAGAAAATCTTAGTACTAATATATAATACTCTCCTATTAATACCTAAAATTACTAAATTTATAGTAAAGGATTTTAATATTATTATAATAAGTATTAATAATATTAAATATATTAAGTAGGAAAAGCTAATTATTAAAGTAAAATTTAAAAAGTAATAATATATTTTAATTATTTGCTTTGTAATTATTAAGGAGATTCCTAATATTATATCTTATTATAATTTAATAGTAAAAAAATGCAATATTAATTGCATAATATTTCCTAAGAACCTAAATAATATTAGCACCCTATTAATACTTAATAACTTACTATTTAAATAATACCTTTATATTAATAGGAATAAATAATAGGATATTATTAATTTTACTATTTGCTTATAATTTATGCTCCTTTAGGAACTATTTAATTAGTTAAAGATTATTATATATTCTATCTTACTTATTAATAAGTCTTAAGTCCTAGCGTATATATAAAATACCCTAAAGGTAGCGGTCCGCCTTTGGCATTATAATAGAGGAATAATTAAGGCCTTTATTAATTTTAGGTCAAAAGGTAATCTAATTATAGGTAATTTAGCAAAAAAATGCTACTTAATAATCACCCCTTACTAAATTTCCACTATATCCTACTCTAAAGGAAAGATTAAGATAATTAGATTTTATAATACTATTCTATATTTTAATAATACCTGTACCCTAATTTAAATATTTATTGCCCCTCTAGAGATAGTTATAATCCTATTTATTCTAGGCATGCTTTTTATTTAAGCTATTAAGCTTTTATTTAATTACTTTACTATTTCTAATTAGATAATAATTAGAATAAATTTAGGCAATATCTACCTTATAATTCTAAATTTAGGGTTAATTAAATAGGAAGTCTTGCACTTAGAAAAGCGTAAGGATAATATCTAGATGCAGACTATAAGCCTCCTTCTAAGGGACCTATTAAGTAACTTCCCCTTAGAAGGAGATAATAATCTAGGATTAATTTAATACCTATCTTAAGGGGATTTAGAATTTATTATCTAATTAATTATTAAGGAATTGCAGAAGGAATAGATAGAGAGTATAATAGTAGCCTATATTAAGTTTAAGAAAATAAGATAGGATATTAAATTAAGGAGGAGGAGGAGGAAGAAGAAGAAGAAGAAAGAGGAGGACTACTACCCTTACGCCGCCCCCTATATAAGCATAAATACTCTCTTTAAGCAAAAGGGCATTAAGATCCACCCTATTAATAACTAACCTTTAGATAGTTCTATATTAAAAGGAGACCCTTACTAAAGGGAGAAGAAGTAAAAGAATATAGAGGGAAAGCTAGAATAAAATGCACTATATAATAATATTATTACCCTAAAATTCTTAGCAATAAAAAAAGAAATATAATTTATACCTAATTAATATAAAGAACTATTTAATTAGGTAAAGGAGGACCTTAACTCTAAGGAGTAAGATATTTACTTTTAGATCCTCTAAAATTAGGAAGCTGCTTTAGCTTGGGATTTTAATAAATATAGGCAGCTTAACTCTATTATTATATTATTATAAGTCCTAAAAGTTATCTCTTATTTAGCTTAGCAATTAGGGACTATCCCTATCCCGCCTAGCCTTAAGCAGAAGGTAATAAAGCTCCTAAAGGTTTATATAAAGAGAGGGATACTTAAGGAGGGCTATAGGGCCTATTAAAACCTATTTATACTAATTACTAAAAAGGATAATAAGATCTATTTAATTAATTTAGCTATTTGCATTAATAAATATATAATATATAATAGCTTTATGCCCCTAAATGCAAATAAATTCTTAATAAATATAATAATATATAAAATACTTTTACTCCTTAATTTCTTTTCTAGATATAATTAAGTATTGCTAAATAAGAAAAGTAGGGACCTAATAATTTTCTAAATGCCTATTAGACTTTTGCGAATATATACCCTATTATAAGGAGCTATTAACTTTATTACTTAATTCTTAAGGATTATTATTTAAATCCTATTTAACCTCCTTCTAGATATTTACTATACTTTCCTAGATAATATTATTATTAAGGGACCTAAAACTATATATAAAGATAAGCTAGCCCGGCTTAGTATTAAATAGTATATTCTAGAGCATTTAATTAATTTTAATAAGACCCTCCTTAATATAGAATTATTTAGATATATAATATTAATCCTAAAATCTTAGTTTTATTAAAGGTTAGCTATAGTAATAAGCTATTTATATAGTATTAATAGCCAAGCTCTAAAGGAGTTTAAGATTATTAAGATTATAGAGTGGGAAGATTATAACTTTATTATAAAAGTCTGCTTATTCTTAGGCATTATTAGGTATTACTATTATTAGATTATAGGCTTTATATTAATTATAAGACCCTTTATAATACTCCTTAAGAAAGATATTAAATTTACTTAAGGACTAAATTAGGCAAAAGCACTAGAGATATTAAAGCATAAGGTAATCTCTGCATTTATATTAATTATACTGGACTATAGCCTGGGAGCTAGGGAGGTGATCTTAATAATTAATATTAATTTATATAAATAGGGATGCATTTTTATATAAGTAATTAATAGGAAGAGATACCTAATTTAATTTAAATTAGGACTATAAAATAATATAGAATATAGATATAATGCTATAAAGAGGGAGTGCTAAGCTATCCTTTATGCAATTAGAAGGTTATAAGGGATAATTTATAGTATGCTATTTACCCTTAAGATTAACTTATAAGTCCTTATTTATTAGCTTAATAACTATACTAGTAATATTCCTAGAGCCTTAATTATCTAATAATTAAGCTATATCCTCCTCTTTGATTTTACGGTCTAGTATATTAAAGGCATTAAGAATTTAATTATTAATAGATTATTATGAAAATAGGTAGGACTATTTAATTAGAAGGATAAGGAGGTAGAGGATAATATTAAGGACTTTATTAATTTGCATTTATACCTAATTATATTTAGAGACTTAAGGCTAATTAATAATAAGCTCTAATTTGAAGACCTAGAGATTAACTATACTAAGCAGATGCAATACCTAGCTACTAAGTATAAAGGCAAATAGCTGCAATTAGGAGAGTTTCTTTACACTATATAATATCCTGCTAGCTTAATAGTTATTAAATATGCCTAAATTAGAAGAGAAGCTATTTAATATTTTATTTAGGGAGGATTCTTTTAGTACTAAGGCTATAAGTAGAATAGATTCTATGGACCCCTATATCTAGTAATATCTAACCTAATAATTAAGAACTAATTAATTATATCCTATTATATTAATTTAGGCTATAAAGGCTATAATTTAACTATTATTATCCTTTAGAGGAGATACTAGTAGGCAAATATATAGACTGAGATAGCTACTTATATCTAAGTCTATAAAGTCTACTAAGAATACTTAATAGTTAAGGTTAAGAAGCATATTATATTAATATAACCTGGATAATTGATATTTAAGGTCTATATAGATGCCTAATACCTTCTATAAGCCTAAGGCTATAAGTACCTGCTAGAAGCCTGTTGCAATTTAATAGGGTAGGTGGAGGCTATGGCTATCCTTATATTAAATATAAGCGCTATTAAGGTCTTTATATAAGGCATTATCTCTAGATAGGGAGTAATCCTAGTAATAATAGTGAATAATAGCTTAGAATTAATATAAGACTTTAAACCTACCCTATAGGCCTTAGGGGCAAAAATTATCTTAATATTAATATATAACCTAAAGGCAAATAGGATTATTAAAGCCAGGCATTAATTAATTGCTAAATTTATTGTAAAATAGAACCTTATATATTTAAATATATGGCCTAATAACCTAGGCTATATCCTTCTAGCTAATTGCACTATACCTTAAGTATCCTATAATTACTTGCTATTTTACTTAATCTATAGATAAGAGCCTATCCTCCTGCTTAAAGTGGATATCTTAATATAGTAAATTATTAATTAGGATAAGGTAAAGATATATAATTAAATAATTAAGGTAAGGCTAAAGATTATTGCGCGGCTAGATAAGGATATAGAGGATATAAGGCAGAAGGCTATAGAATACTACTAGAAGCTGGCTGCTTATATTAACTGGAATTATCTAAGGCTCTTATATAAGTAAGCTATTTAAGTAAGTGACCTTATACTCTATTATAATTCCCATTAAGCTAGAGATTTATCTTAAGAGGCTAAGCTTAAGCCTTAATAGATCGGCCTATATATTATAATTTGCAAATTAGGCAATAAAGTATATTGCCTTTAGCTCTAAAGTGGCCCTAAGCTTCTAATTTCTATTTATAAGGATTACCTTAAGAGGTTCTATAAGAATAAAGATAGGTAGTGGGCTATTAATGCTAATAAGGATAACCCTTAATTTGCAGAGTGCCTCTTTTATAATAAGAAGCCCTAATAATAGGAATTATTTAATTAGAAAGAAGATATTAAGGATAGATATATTATTAATACCTAATATAAGCTAAATAATAAAGATAATATAAGCAAGGATTGCCTAATAGTGCCTTTTATAATAGTGCCTTTAATTTAATTTAAAATAATTATCTTTTAAATAGGTAAAGTGGAAGCTATAGAGTATATAAATATAATTAGGAATTAATTAAATATATAATTGCAATTTAGGAAGATATAATAAGGAGGTAGTTAATAATAAGGGTTTTAAGTATTATTCCTTATTATTAAGGGGAGGAAGAGAATAGAGAAAATAATATATTATCTATACTTTTTATTATTTTAGTACCCTACCTAAGGAGCACTAGACTAAAGTCTACTGCTGCCTGAGACTAGATTGCTAAAGAACCTAATTCCCTACTAATTGCATTACTTACCCCCTTTGCCCCCCCTTTAAAGCTAATTATTAATAAAACCTATTAAATTAGTAGCCTATTAAAGCCCGGCCACTATTATAATAGGAAGAAGCTAAGCTCCTTATCCTATAACTAATGGTTTTCTGCCTTTGCCTTTACCTTAGGATCCCTATATATAAAATTATCTAATTCTTCTATTTCTAAGATCTAAGGGTAGCTAGCCTAATTAAGAACTCCTATAGTGTAAATCTTAGGATTCTTAGGCCTAATAGAGCCCTAGAGATAATTAGATAGTTCTTTAATATTAGGAGTAATTAATTAGTATTTATATAATAAAATTTATTTATACTTATTATAAGAGTACTAGATATAATTAGTATATTACCCCTTTATAAAGCCTGGGATTAATTAATAAATATAGAATAGAGTAAGAATATACTCCTAATTAGTAAAGATATTAAATAAATAAGTCTAGATATAATATAAATATATAATTAGGTTCTAATACCCTGCAAAGGCTATAACTAGGGCCTTTAAGTATTTAGGCTAATGTAAGATCTTCCGGACTAGGTAACTATATTTATAAGCAAGATCTACTAAAATATATATAGGCTAGAGCTTTATAGCCTTTAATTTAATAATTTTAATAGTAAATTCTAGAATATAATCTTTCTAATTAATAAATTTAATTTAATTATAAAGTAATGCCTTTACTAATTTCTCCTCTATTTTCTATAAAGCCAGCTTAATATATAAAGGCTACCTAAATTAATTAAGGGCTATTTATAAGTAAATCTAGATAGTAAATTTATTATTAAATTAAGAAATTATCTAATTAATAGGAATAGAGGGGTAATAGAAGAAAAGAAGAACTTATATTTTAGAACTAATATAACCTAATTTTAGTAATTAATAATTAAATTATATTATAATAGAGCTAGGACATCTAGGTCTGCTTATAGAACTTAATATCCTGAAGCTGGCTAATTAATTAGTTAGAAATATTAGGGAGGTTAGCCTAAGCCCCCTTAATGCCCTTAATTGCCTAGATAGTAAAGAGAGGGGGAGCTATGCCTAATCAGATAATTAAGCAGAAGGAAAATAAGGACTTAAAGAGGTTAAAAGAAGAAAGAAACTTAAGACCTAAACTAACCTTAAGGATAAAAGACTAAAAAATAATTGCCTAGTACTAATGCCTAAATAAATAGGTAAGTAAATAACTAAATATACTATATATTAAGGCCTTAGGCCTAAATTATTCCCTAAATACCTAAAATACCTATTTATTCCTCCTTATACCCTTAAATATTTAAGTAAATAAATCCTCTCCTATTTTCTTTCTCTCTTACCCTATTTTCCTTATATTATTAACCCTCTTCTTATATTCTTACTATAACCCTTACTCCTTACTTAAGCCGCCTAATATATTAATAAGCATATAAACTATCTAATTAGATAACCTCCTAACCCTATTACCCTCCTAAATGGCGGAGGAGATGCCTAGAACTTGCATAACTTATAGAATTAGTAATCTCTAACTCCAGCCCCTAAAGGCAATAACCCTAGCTAAAACCCCTGGCCTAGATAATAATATTTAATACTTCTTAAGCTAGTCCTATTATCTAATTAATAAACCTAAATAATTTATTATCTATTAAGGTAGAAATAAGGGCTAATTCTATTTATATAATAAGTCCTTAATAGCTATATTATTAATAATTACTATCTATATATAATCTATGTTTATCTACCTCTATATTTAATAGCTATTATAGATTTCCTAATTAGACCTTAATATCTCCTAGGAAGTTATTATAATAAGCTTTATAGATATTCTATTGCGGGGATATTATAAAAATAGATAAATTATTATTATAAGCTAGGCCTAATATTATATAAATATTTAGAGTGCAGTTTATACCCTTATTAATAAAGATTAGGTAGAATTATCTGCTTTATAGGCAATTCTTATTATAATTAAGTATAGTATAGAGGACCTAGTTATTATTGCCCTTAGTCCCCTTATTATCTGCCTAAATATAAAGATTATTAAGTACTATCTATCTAATTAGATAACCCTAGACCTATTAATTATATTCCTAGATAAAGGCATTAAATAAGTATTATATTATAGAGAAAATTTAGGTTATACTTCCCTTATATATATAAAGACTATTATTTATAATAAGCAATTTATAATAGGGCTAGTAAACTTTAAGAATACTTATTAGGCATCTTATATCTTTAATTAAGGCTTTAAATATATTATTTATTTTAATATATAGAAATAGGGAGCTAATCTTTATTGTAAGCTTTTTGCCTTAGCTTTCTAGTAGGTCCTAGGCAATATAGCCCTCCCCTACTACTTTAAGGTCCTTTGCCCCCCCCTTTATGCCTAGCTAGATAAGTAGAATTATAGGTATATTGCAATAATCTATATATTCCTTAATATTTAATTATTTATTAGGTATTCTTTAGAGGCCCTAGCTGCTTAATATGGCCTTATAAATACTTATATTAGAGGATGCATATTTATATAATCTATAGTAGTAAGAGATCTAGGATAATATATTGCGGTATGGGATAACTGCCTCCCCTTAAGAGATTAGATATTAGCTCTAATGGATAACCTTGGCTGGATATTGCTTGAGGATGTAGAATAAGGGTTTAAATGCGTCCGCTAGTTATTCCTATGGGCTGCCTTTAAGGAATTAGGCATCTAGCAGTTTAGGGTCTTAAAGCATTTGCAGCTATATAACCTAATAAAGGACCTAGGCCCCTTCTAGTACTAATTTACTAATACTCCTCCCTATAATAAGGCTATAAATTTAATTTATTAGGGTGATTATTAATTAATTAATTAGTGCGGATTCTCTATAACCCCTACTTAGAAGAGCTATTATATTATCCACTCTATAAATAAGACTAACTCCTATTAAGATCAAGCCCTGCCTATCTTGCCCCCTTCTATATAGATTATAGACTATATTATGCCTCTAATTGCCTAGGAAGAATATAAGGATAAGAGGATAGGCTTTATATAGTACCTTCTATATAGGGAGCGCCTAGTTAACCCCATATTCCCCTACTATATAACTCTAGCCCTAGGGCCCTAGGGCCTAGCTATTAATATACCTGCCGTAGCGCTAGCTCTGCCTGCAAAGCTATATGCCCTACCCCCTCCTGAGATATTATTGCGGTCCCTGAAGAAGCGGGTAATATTGCAACCTCTAGTATTGCCTACAGCCCCTTAGAAATTACTAAAGAAGAAAACTGCCTAAATACCTAACTGATTGCCTATATAGAAGCTAGTTATTATTAATAAACTGGTAATTAATAAACTAAAGTGCCTTAATATAATAGGGAAGGGCAGGCTCTTTAATCTTATTAAGCTATTAAATAATCCTAAGGTGCTTAGTATATAGGATATTATTACCTAGCCTTTTTTAGCCCTTAACCTAAATAAGGTGCTTAATTAATTTATATTATTCTTAAGCTAAATTAGGACTTTTACTATATATATTCTTAATAGGTTAGTCTTAATATTCTAATAGGCAGGGATTATAGAGACCCTAAAGAACTATTTTATCCCTATTATATCTTAGCTTTCTAGGAGTAATAGAGCTATTACTAGGTCCCTATATAGTAAAGCTCTGGAATGTAGTGCCTAAGTAATTTCTAGATTACCTGCACTACTGCCCTCTCGGCCTAGATAGGACTAGATACTGCCTCCTCCGGCTCAGAAGCTTCTGCCTGCGCTAATGCCCTCTCCTCCTATAACCCTATAGAAGCCTATAGACTCTAAAGGATTAGATAGTTCTTAGTATTGCTAGCCCTATACTCCCTTTATTATGCTATCTAACCTGCTTCCCCTAGTCATGCTATTTTAAATATAATGCTTAATGCCTAGGTATATGCCTACTTTATTATCTTGCGAGAGCTTAGTAGCTCCGAGCCTTACATTAAATATCTTTAGGCCCGCACTCTAGATACCTAGCTATTAAGAGCGCCTAATTAGAATGCTCTAATCTTATTAAGCTAAACTAGACTTAATTAAAAACGAACTGGGCTTAGCTAATAATAAACTGGGCTTACTAATCTAGCTAAGGGAATAATTAGGCTTCCTTTAGTAAAGGGAACCTTATTTCTAGGAAGGTAATTAGATAGATTAAGGACTCTATTTAAAGAAGTAAGTATAAAGGAATAATAGAATTAGGGAGGTTAGTCTTAATATATTATAAAGAATTTAGGTCTTAAGGATAAGAGTTATTCTTTATAAAGAGGTTTATAGTAATAGAAAATAATAATTAGTAGAAATAAATAATTATAAGGCCTAGAGGATTTTTATTAGCTAATAGATTTTTAGCTAGTCTATATGCCTAGCTATAATTAGCCAGCTTTAGTATAAAGGGGGAAGGATTTCCCTATTAGGAGGAGGACTTTCTTAATATGCATTTTCCCCCTAAAGAATTAAAGTTTATTTATTTTATTTAAAGTATTATTATTATCTCTTATTAGTTGATTACTTAGTTCTATTTTATCCCTATTAGCTGCAAGCCCTGGCTGCATCTATTTCGGCGTTTTCCTATAGAAAACTCTCTTTTCCTCTAGTCTCGCTCCCTCCCTCCGCTACCTACCCTACACACCGTCTCACGGGTCGTAGTGTTATGTAGTTGTGTTATTTCCCCTATTAAAGCATTTAGTCTAATTAATAATAAATCTAATTCTTATAAAGCTAATAGGGAGTTTAAGGCCTTTCTTAGTAAGAAAGATGCTCTAGATAACCTAAAAGCCTAATATTTAATACTCTAGGAATTACTAATAGTAGGGCTATTTGCATAATATATTAATAGTAATAGGGGTATAATAATTATATTATTATTAGGGGCAGAAGACTTTAATAATTAAAAGAGAGAGAATTTAAGGTTTTAATAAGCTGCTTTTCTAGCTAGATAACTAAATGCTTCCCTTAGCCTATATTAAGGCTAGGTAATTAATTAGTTTAGGCTATAGTGCCTATTAAAGTAATTACCACACTAACCTAGCCCTTAGGAATATATGCATTATATAGACCTCTTATTGCCTCCTAAATATAGTAAGGAGAAGCATTTTTATTCCTTTAAATTCCTATTTAAAAAGGCTAAAGATAATTACTTATAGAGTTATAAGGAAATAAGTTCTTAATTTAAGGTTATAAAGAAAGAGATATAAAATAATTAGGTCCTTAATTATATATAGGTTTATACTTATAAATATAATAAATATAATTATTTTATTAAATATAAAATTTATTTAATTATATATAATAATTAATAATTAATTAGCTTAATAGAAAAGATATATATTTTAATTTTAATTAGAAGGTTATTCTAAATACTAATAGTAATAGCTATATATTTTAACTTAAAGCTTATGCAATTTAATACTATTAATACCTTTATAAATGCCCTTTTAGATTAGAATATCTTTATAAGAATGCCCTTTAATAAGTATAAATATAGTATTATTTTATTATTTAAAAAGGCACTTTATAGCTTTTGCAAGTTGCCCTTATTATAGTAAAAAGAATTTAATAATATACTTAAGAAGCTTAACTTTTATATAATCCTTTATAAGCCTTATTGCATAAAGCTTAATAAGATCCTGCTTTTTTATTATATAGATGACCTTATTTTTACCTTCTGGAAGGAAAAATAAGGCATTATTAATTAGGTAATTAAGGAGATCTAATTATAATATATTCTAATTAGAGGTAATAACTTTTAGTAATTCTTAAGGATTAAGATAATCTAAAATTACAAAAAATAATTTATTTAATTCTTTTAATCTTAATATAGCCTAAAAATTACTAATCTAATTATTTATCTAAATACTAGGATTTTATTATTAATCTTAATAATAAAAATAGAGCTTTTGCCTTATAATAGGTAAATAGAGATTTATAAGATTAAGGGCTTTTAGTAAAAAATTGGCTTAATTCTTTATATTACTATAATTATAAGACCTAATATTGCCTTTATAACCTCCTAATTTACCTAGTTTAATTAAAACCCTAAGCCTAAATATTATAAAATTGCAGACTATATATTACTATACCTTAAGAAAATATACCCTCTTGCCCTTTAGCTTAATAGTAATAATAACCTCTTAATAGCTAATAATGCCTCCTTTACTAATAATTCCCTTAATTAAAAGAGCTTTTAAGCTTATATAATATAATTATTTAAAAGAGCTATTAATTAGTAAATAAATAAGTAAGTTATAATAATAATTTTAACTATAGAATCTAAGCTACTAGTGCTATTATAAATATTAAAAGAGGCTATATTTATTAATTGCTTATTTATTAAATTTAGGATTAATATTCCTAATTGCAGAAAAGTAATTATTTAATATAATAATTAATAAATAATTAAGCTTATAAATAAAAAGATTAATCTTTTAAATATATAATTTTATTATATTAATATTTATAATTATTAATTATATTAGGAAATTAAAAAAAGAGCAATTAAGATTATTTATATACTAATAGGCAAAATACTTATTAATAGGCTTATTAAAATACTACTTATAGCTACTTTTACTAAATTTATTAAGTAATTTAGCCTTATTAATATTATATATGCATTAAAAAGAAAGAAGGACCTTAAAGATATTATAAAAGCCTTAAAAAGCCTTATAATTTAATTTAAATAATAAAAATACTTCTTAATATTAAGGAAATTATAAAAATGCATTACTTAAAGCTATAAGGGCTTTAATTAGGGGGGTATATTAAACTAACTGGAAGGTTAGGCCTGGCTATTATATAATTTTAAATATATATATAGGAATTCTTGCACTTTAGAATATATAGATTAAAGATATAAATATATATATATATATATATAAATTGAATCGCGCTTTTAACCTCATCTATTTAATTAATTCAATAGCCTCATAACAGCTTATTTAACGACCCTTAATTCTGCCTATTTTGACCCCCTAACTCGGAACGCGATAACCCTCACGCGATATCCGACAATTATCATGAGTGATATATTCAATCATCTTTCTTTTATCTAATAATGGCTGATTTACGATCTTGTCCCCCACCATCGCCAAAACAATTCCCATAACACTAATATCCATTTTCGCGATGTCATTACAAACAAACATAAGTAATTCATAAGCTATCATGCTTGACTAAGGTGAGGTTGTAGATTCGATCATACATAAAAGAAAACTCCAATACTCATCGCTCTATAAAAAAGCTTCATATATATATATATATACTCCTTTTATCTCTTCACACATCTGCGTGTAAAGCCACCTACTCATGAACTGTGAGAGAACCGAGCTCAAAGAAAATTAGCAAATCAATCATCATACCGAGCCAAAGAAATCCTAGAGCCAAGCCGTAGACTAGCTTCTTGCAGCCATTTGTCCGCGCGGCCTCCGCTGAATACGAGCTCATGAGTCGTTTCAAATCAATAACCGAAAACTGTGATTTTATAAACACCCAGATAAGATCCTGCTCACCGTCTTTGTCATTTCTTATTTACTCGCTCGCGTGAAACCACGACCATGAGATGAAGCAGTAGACGCCCCGACGTCGCTCATTAAGACGCCTTGAATCAAGAAAGAGCCATTGTTTGTCAACAAAGACCAGCCATCAAGATGCAACTCAATATTCCCTCGCGACTCTTTCGAGTCATTATTGGCTGTGGCCTGATTGTGGTGCTTCTCATATCAGCACAGCTTTTCGCGACGCGACAACGCGACCCAAAGCCATTTTCTTCATCGTCGAATCCCGAGAATAAGACGGAAATCTTGCCTCTGGAGCAGGAGCCTTATTGGACGACGGAGCAGCTCAAACCGAGGTTCGCGTATGCGCAATATGCTACAAATCGAGACTACCTCTGCAATGCTGTATGTTGCCGCAGAATAGAGCGAGAACAGATCTAATATTCTGCAGATAATTAATTTCGTTCTTCTCAGCCGATATGGGTCTAAATATGACCAGGTGTTGATTCATCCAACAGAATGGTCGAAAGGGGTACGTTCATCCCATTCCCAGCCGATTTCCCCGACTCAACCGTCCCTGGCTAAACAGTCGACTTAGAAATCCAAAGAAGCAAAGGCACTTGCAAGAATTCGCAAACAATATCCACAGCTCAACCTGCGGCCTTTCGACGTCATCTCTACCAAAAAAGGCGACACGACGTGGAGAGACAGCCTCACCAAGTTCCACGCCTTTGCCCTGACGGAATGGACGCGCGTGCTGGCCTTTGACTCGGACGCCCTGGTTCTGAATAGCATGGACCACTACTTCCTCAGCCCGTTGTCGCCCATTGCCGTGCCGCGGGCGTACTGGCTAAACGAAGCCGACACCGAGATCGCGAAGCAAGTGTTGGGCTCGCACGTCATGCTTCTCGAGCCCGACGAGGCGCGAATCACAAAATAGTCAACGAGGCCGTCGCGTCGGGCGACTTTGACATGGAGGTCATCAACCACATGTTCCGCGACTCGGCCATGATTCTGCCTCACCGGAGGCTCGCGCTTCTCACGGGAGAGTTCCGCGCGACCAACCACTCCAAGTACCTGGCTCCGGACGTCGATGCCGAGTGGAACGCCATGGGAGAAGTGTCGCGGGCGGTTCTCGTGCACTTTAGCGACTGGCCGCTGCCGAAGCCGTGGAAGAAGCATTCGCAGAAACAGTGGGAGAGCGTCATGCCGGCGTGTCCGGACGACGATGTTGAGACGGCAGATAAGCCTAGGTGTGCCGATCGTGTGATGTGGACGGGCTTCTACGAGGATTACAACGTGTACAAGGACAAGTATTGTGACATCATATGAGCTCAATCGAGAAGACTTGGAGAAATCCTTCGTCATGTGAACAGATCGAGTTGTTCGATAGCTTGTGATTTGATTGATGTCATCTACTCTGGAATCTGGGCATCCTTCGCGTCGACTCCAGCAGCCCACCTGTACTTTGCAGCCGCGTGCTCCTCGAGAGGATACTTGGCCCCCTCTTTGCCGTAGAAGTTCTCCCGGTACGTCCCGCCAAGCACAGCGTAGTCGTCCCAGAACAAGCCCCTGGCGCGAAGCTCGGGAAGCAAGAGGTCGATGATGTCTTTGAAGGACTGCGGCCACACGGCGTATGCCTAGACTTTGTTAGCGAGGGAGATGTTAGACAGGGAGGTGCATCGTACAAAGTTGAAGCCGTCGACGTCGGCCTCGCGAATCCATTCCTCGAGGCCGTCGGCTACTTGGGCTGGCGTCCCGACCAACAAGGGCCCGTTGCCGCCCAGGCTGACGTGTTCGGCGACGGTGTGCTTGGTCCATTTCGAGTTGGCGGGCGAGAACTTGGCATAGCCTTCTACTGTTGATCTGCAGCGGGTTAGACATTGCATGGAGATTTCTCTGGTGCTGGACTCACCGAACAGCGTTGCTCTCGACCTGTCTCAACTCTTCATCATCGCCGTATTGATCAAGGTCAATACCAGTCCACCCGCCAAACAGAGCCAACGCACCCTCCAGCGACGCATACTGTTTGTAGTCGTTATACTTGGCCAAGGCCTCCTCTTCGGTCCTGCCCAAGATGGGCGTGACCAGCGCGAGCACCTTGATGCTGCCGGGGTCCCTGCCAAAGCTGTCCCGCGCAATCTGTCGGATCTCGGCAATGTTCTTCTTGCAGACGGCCGGCGCGTGGGCAGACGTGAAGATGGC
Organism: Thelonectria rubi; assembly: GCA_013420875.1. Taxonomy (NCBI): domain Eukaryota; kingdom Fungi; phylum Ascomycota; class Sordariomycetes; order Hypocreales; family Nectriaceae; genus Thelonectria; species Thelonectria rubi. The sequence continues at coordinate 175,135 of WMHX01000098.1, read as the reverse complement.
CTCGGCGTGCTGCGCGGCAAAGGCCTTTCCGGCCCGCGACGCCCCCGCCTGGAACAGGAGAGGAGTGCGCTGGGGACTGGGGTCGACGACGTGGGGGCCGGGGACCGTGAAGTACTTGCCCTCGTGGTTGATTGTGCGGACCAGGTCCGGCGAGGTGTATACTCCCTTTTCCCGGTCGAGCTGGACGGCGTCGTCGCGCCAGGAAGATTGGAGGAGCTTGTATATGACCGTCATGTACTCTTCCGCCTGGGCGTATCGATCGTCGTGCTGTGGGATGTCAGGGAGTGAGGTCAGATGGATGGTGGACCTCCAAGTTCTTACGTTGAGTTGCTCGGTGTGTCCCAGGTTCTTGGCCGCTGAGTTGAGGTATCCGGTGACAATCTAATCACAAGTCGATTAGCTACCTTACACGTGTTGAAGGCTGTTAGATGCCTACATTCCAAGCGAATCTATCACGAGATTAGCTGATGCGTGATGAAAGCTGCTTCTCCACTTACCTCCCCTTGGTCAAATGGTCAACGGTAGAGAGCCGTCTGGCCAAATGGTACGGCTGCTCGTACGTCGTCGAGACCGTCACCCCAAAGCCAATGTTCTTCGTTGCCGCGGCCATGGCAGGCACAGCAACGAGAGGCTCGGTCAGGGGCCATTGGGCGCCAGAGATGACGGCAGGATCGAGAGACTTCTTGTACACATCATAGCCACCTGAGAGGCAAGTAAGCATTCGCATGCCTAAGATGCTGCCGGGGTTGGCTTACCGAGAACATCGGCAATGAAGATTCCATGGAACTTGGCATCTTCCAAGAGCTTCGCAAGCTCGACCCAGTGCTCAATGTCCTTGAAACAGTGGGATTGGTCGTCGGGATGTCGCCACAGGCCTGGGGACTGATGTCCGCTGGCTATCGCACACAGTCACCGATCAGTATGCTCTTCGGGTCTCCGTATCAGACTGCAGCTTACCCATCATGACAAAGGCATTGACAATCAGGTTCTTCTTGGCCCGCGGGCTTTCATCGTTTGATGCCATGGCTGAAAGCTGGAGCGTGATACAATGCGGATTCAACGACCAAATTCAATTGAGCATGTAGACATTGCAATTATTTGGATGCGATATTGTACAGACCTTTATGACCTCAACCCTCTGACTAAGCCGAGACGTCGGCATTGGGCCGGCTCTGGAAGATTGCGTGATTCTCGTGCTTATGAGACACTCTCCAGCCCATTTCATTGACTCTCCAAGTGGGATCCAAGTGAGGGGAACTACGCCGTAGCACGTTTCTCTAGTGGATCTCGGCATTTCGTGTGCGCACCGTCAAGGAAACGATAGGGCCTCGAGATGGTGTGTGACTTTGCATGGGAGGACGGATGGCGCAATACTTGACGTGTGTTGCAAATGCCCAGACGTCGCGTCGAATGTTCTGACAAAGATGGGCCAGCTTTTAGCCTCGATCTTAGTCACTGATAAGGCTCGGAATCCTTTCTCGATCGGGACAATAGAGCGCGAGGTTGCGTCGGTAGGCTTGCCAAGGTTGACTTAGTGGTATCCGAGACTCCGGGTCATGGAATAGCCTCATCCCGGGCATGGAAATAGGTTGGGCAAGTGGTCTCAAGACTCAAGACTAATGAGCTATCACCGGGGGGTCGAGTTGAAGACCCCTCCGTACTTTGTTCCGTCTACCAATAAATCTAATTCTCCGCCAGAACTAATCGCACAATTTCAATTCACAAAAGTCGTCCTGGTTCTCTCAAGTTATGTATTGGCAATCAAGGCGAGTCCAAAGGTCTAGCCAGGACGTAGTCTATACTATATACACTCTCAAGCTCAACCTCCCTTCAGCCATCTAGGACTTTGTAATCTCAGTCACCTGCTCCGTCTCCTCGCCAGAGTTGGACACATCATTCTGGCTGTTGATGGACCCGGCTCCGGCCTCTTCGCCAGCGACAGCCGAGGCGCCAAACTCCCGAATCACCAGCCACGCCGGGAAAATGGCCACGGCGTACAGCGCAAAGTTGAGGTAGACGCCGCCGATGGTGGCGAAGACGGTCACAGAGGTCAGACCGTAGCTGACGGCCTGCCAGGCAGACTCGGCGCCACGCAGGAGGGCGGAATAGCGGATGACTTCGTCCTGGCTCTGGGCGAGGTTGTGGATGATGAAGTAGCTATTGCTGGTCAGAATAGAGGGTCCTAGGAGGGTAAAATGGGTGCAAACTCACAGGAAGAGGTAGTTGAGCTGGAAGCCGATGTTCAGGAAGATGAAGACTCCAAACGCAGAGCCGAAGCCGGAGCTAGACCAGTCGTAGGTAGGGCTTGACTTGTTGAACTTCGTGACGTTGACCGTGGCCCAAGTCCACCACGCTCCCTGGAGAACAACAATGGTCCAGAACGCGCCTCGAGCTCGGGTCTTTAAGGCAATGCCAGTTCGATCGAGCCAGGCCTGGAAGGCTCATCAGTATGAAAAAGGTAGAGGGGCTATGTCATGTTTGCTTACACCCAGAATGTTGCCGCAAGAGACGGCAATAACACCAGACAGGAACGATCCCAAAGCACGAGAACGGACGGTAAACCACACTGACAGTCGTTAGGCAAAGAATCGGTCAAGGTCGGTCAGAGGACTCACTCGAAAGATAGGTAAAGAAGACGGCCTCGGCAAAGACGGCCTGTCCAATAAAGAAGACGACGAGAAGGAATCTCTTGGTGAAGAAGAGCGATGTGGTCTTCTTGATTTCGTACCAGGGGTTCTGGGCAATGGCAAGCTCAACCTTCTTGCCATCCTTGCGCTCGACATCCTCGGGCCGGTTAAGCAGCAGAGCCACCAGAGGACCAGCGGCTTGGATGGCGATGAAGACTTCAAAGACCGTATACGACACCTTGCCGGCCTTGTCGTCGTTGACGTTGAGGGCCAGGTTGATGGCGCCGCCGAGGATTTGACCGCCCAGGCGATAGGTGAGCCAGTAGCCGAGCAACCTGCCTCGATTCCACGGCTCGGGGTACGCAATGGCAATGGCCGCCTCGGCCATCCAGAAGACGCCGGCGGAAATGCCACAGAGGGCCGCACCGAAGAGGACGAGCCACTCGGTTCCGTAGCGGTTGTTTGTGTAGAGACCAGCGGCAAAGGGGGCGTATCCGATTCTATCTCGGTCAGAAGCTGCACGAAGAGGCGCTCGAGAAAACGACGTACGTTCCAAAAATCAAGGTTCCCTTGATACCAATATAGTGAACCATGGTACTGCCAAAGTAACACGAGAGCACCATGAGACAAAAGGTGAGGGCGTTGGCGGCATTGACCAGATGGGGAGACTCGGCACCGCCCGCGCCCAGCGAGTTCATGGCGACCCAGATGCCCGGCGCGGAGAAGTTGCACAGGCCGAGGATGGTAATGTTGTAGAAGGTCGAGCGGTACCATCTCACTGCGACGCTGTCAGTTCGCGGCGCATGCGTCCTTGTTGCAGATGGTGCTTACCGGGATGCTGCTGATCCTTGGGAGGCTCGACCTCGCTCTCGGTGTGTCGAGACGCAACCGCCATCTTGAAGTTGGTTCTTTGACGTGTGCAAGAAGAAAATCCCACTGCTACGGGTCAAGGCAAAGAAGTCGACAGCCACAGATCTGAGATCGCAAGGTGCTTGGCATCTGCATGTGCATGCAGACGGGACATTTATATACCCATCGCATGGTCACTGCCCTGGCGTTTGGTCCCTGCGGCGTCTCCTTCAAAGTGGCAGCGAGCACGCCATGGCAGGCCGAGAGGCTCTTACACCGAACAGTCTATACCCCCGGTAGACCTCGCCCTAGTGCAAACGCACTGCCGTTGAGCAATTGCGTTTGGGCAATCTAGAACGACATGGCACGGTCGTTGTTTCGACGAAGAGATCATGCTGTCGTCTAGCTCATGCGAGGCTCAACTCTGTCGGCACGAACGCCAACAGATAACCCGCTGAAGACTTCCCACGCTTCGCCAAGCGCGTGGCTCGCGTAGACAGCACCAGGCTTAGTGTCCCGCCAAGGCAAGGATCCGCATCCGGAGCCGATGAGACGCATGCAAGATCCCTGTCGCAACGTGGGGAGCAGCCTTCACAACGGCAGTGTCGCGAGACTGGACGCGGATGACGTGCAAGGCCGTCTCGTACTATGTATCATGCTGCCAGACAAAATATGCTCTGGGATTTATTAGGCTACAGTTCTACCCCCCTACGGAACGACCCACCACTCCTCGTGCAGGTTCCTCAGATCGACCTCGTCGGGGAGTTTGAGGTACGGCGTCATGTCCGATTCGGGCTCTGATTCCAGCCTCGTCCGCCCGTTGCCAAAGTACCACGCGAACCGGTTCCCCGAGTCGGAGAGGTACTCGTACTCCCAGTCCTCCCACTTGGGATCTCGCCTCGTGACCGTGAGGTGAGCCGCGCTGCCGGGCCACAGACCGTGGATCCGGCCGCCCGGCTGCCCGCCGTTGTACCAGGAGCTGCAGTTGTCGGTGAGCACCGTCTTGGCGAAGAAGGCGTCGGAGAAGTCGGTGAAGTCGTCGGCCGCCTTTGGGGACGGCGCGATGGCCTTGATGCCTTCCCGCGACGCCTTGCGCAGGAGCTTCGCGTAGTAGGTCAGTTGCGTCTCGACGCTCTGAGGCACCGTTCCCGATGCGCCGGTCGCTTGAGGCCCGTGGACGAAGAGGAAGTTGGGGAATCCCGGCGTCGCGAGGCCAAAGTAGGTGTATGGGAACCCGTGACCGGATTCGGCATCCCAGACCGTCTCGAGGTCCGTTCCGTTTGCTCGGATCGGGAATCGAGGAATCATGTCGACGTTTGCCCCCGTCGCGCAAATGACGGCGTCGACATCTCGCTGCACGCCATCCTCGGTCTCGATGCCAGTCGCGGTGAACCTCTTGATCCGCGTGCGGATATAGTCCACGTTGTCCTCCGAGATGGCCTCCAGATAGCCAGGCCCCGGCGTGAGACGGCGGCAGTTGGGCGAGAAGTCGGGCACGATGTGTTCGAGCAGCTCGGGCTTCTTGGCGAGCCTCTCCTTCATGATGTCGACGAACTTTTCCCGCAGCGCCGCGTTCTCCTCGTTGTGGCGGAAAAAGGTGCCGAAGCGACGCCAGTACTTGTCCTCGAGCGTCTTGCGGAACTGCAAGTAGGCCTTTGGGTCTTCGGCCCATTGGCGCTTCTGCTCCTCCGAGTACGGCTGCGGCTCGAATGTTCGATCGTCGCCGGCCCAGGACGCGGCAATCCACGTCTTATTACGAGCGTAGTGATCCAACTTGTCCACCACCGGTTGCAAATTCGCGACGACCTGAATGCCGCTCGCGCCGTTGCCAATGACGGCCACCTTCTTGCCCTTGGGGTCGAAGGCGGGATCCCAGTTGGAGGCGTGGCGAACGAGGCCCTTGTAGTCGGATATCCCGGGGTAGTCGGGCAGCTTCCACGCATTGAAGCGTCCAATCGACGACAGGACAAACTCTGCCTTGGTCTCCGTGACCTCGTCCGTCTCGACATTTCGCACCTTGATCACCCACACGCCCTCGTCCTTGTCCCACGCCGTGCCCTCGACCTTGTGCCTCAGCTTCGCGTACTGGTAGACGTCGTACTTTCGGGCCACGGCCTGCCAATAGTCGCGAATCTCGCCGCCGGGGGAGAACTGGTCGGACCAGTCCGTCTTGGGCTCAAATGTCGACTGATAGACATGCGAGGGGATGTCGCACCTTACGCCAGGGTAGATGTTCTCAAACCAGGTGCCGGCCTAGCGAATGGTTAGCAAACGAGCAGACTGCTAGGTGGCGGCATTATTGCAAACGCACCAGGTCGGCATTCTTCTCGAAAATGGTCAGTTGGATGCCGGGGACCTTCTTGGGCAGCAACACGCCGGCCAGGATGCCAGAGAGACCGCCTCCAATGACGGCGACCCTCAGGGATCGCGGCTCGTCAATGAATCTGTCCACCAGGGCGAGGCGAGGGTTGTCGTATGGGGATTTGGCTTTGCCGTTGGTGCCATTAGCCACCGGAATACCCTTCTTGGATCCGGGAGCTTGGATCACCGCCTCGACGGATCCTGACTCGAGCTGAGCGCCAGGCTTCCCGCCATTGCTGACGAGAGGTACTGCTCCATTGGGATTCTTGGTGAGTGTCATTGTTGCTTGGAGAGAGACACTGGACTTGAGACTCTGGCAGCAAAATGCAACTCCCTACTGACGCAATACCGAGCCAAGGCAGTCATTTATTCATCCTCCAACGTCCTCTCCCCTCACTGCGCGACGCAATGTACCGAGCACGTTAGGACACTCCCGAGTGACATCATGCTAGCGCCGTGTCACTCTGCGGCCGCTCCAACTCGACGACTCGGCGTAGCTCCGACGATGCCCGCGATGGCGTCTTCTCCCCCACGGCCTTACACCATCTCCGACCCACCACCCATCAGCGGCGCCGGCATAATCTCTGTCCAGTCGGAAGCCAGATGAACCGCTTGACCCCGGCTGACGGTTGCGTTGCCACGAGAGAGGAGACCCGGAGCCGGGTGTCATGTTGAAATGGCGCAAATTAATCTCCTGCTCGGCATCCCACCGTTCCCACGCCTCCGGGAAGCGGAGAAATCGGACAGGCCGGGCTTCTCGAGTTTTTAACTTCCTTGGATCTAGAAGTCTGCCTCGTGGCATTGTTTAGTTTTCTGTAGTTAAATATTCTTAAATTATTCGCAACTCTAGAAAAGTCCTGCCATTTCCTCCTGTCCTCGGATTGGCGTACGTACAAAGCCAACCCTAACCCTAGCCTTGTACCAGATATGCTGCGTTTTTATTTACCACCATTCCAACATCTTTAATCATTGCATCGCATGCGTAGCGGAACACGGCACCAGGCCAAGGAGGTAGGCGTCATTATTTGACGTGCATTGAAGTCGCGAGGTGGTTCCCAGGCGGGACCTTCCTCGAGCTTAGAGAACTGCACGCTTCGAAAAAGACGTCAAGGAGTGCATGCTATCTCTGGCAGAAGTGACCGAAAGCACGAAAGCCAGGAGGATGGCCAGAGCATGTATATTGTCTGCTCTGGGTAAGAAGACTTATGGGTTTAGGTTGCTTACGGAGAGGAGCCAAATTTTCTGCAATACCGAACCAACTGAGTCGGGAAAGCCGTTTCTCACTACCTACTGTCGACAACATGAGTTCTGAGAACTCCACGGATCTATTGTTCAGGGCTGCGCGGAGGCCACTAAACCTCCCTCCTCCGTTATGAGGCAAAGCAGTACTTCAATGGCATGGCTTATAACTGTACTGCATTTAATGATGGCAGAATCACAAATACGGCTCGGCCGCATAGCCCCCAAGTCCCTATCCTTAAAGAAGGGACAACAACTTACCAGACAAGGTTTCCTAAATATTGAGAAGACTCTTGCGAACGAGCCGCAGGCCGTGTAGTGAGCTTTATCAACTCGAATACAGTAGTTCACGATCAATGACTGGTTTATTGAGAGCCTAGCAACGCGCTCTGAGTACCTCTCCTGCTCCCAAAAGCGCCCAACGTGCACAAAGCACCGCGTGGGGTTAGACACTGGATCGTTAGATCTCGGTTATATGTTTGAGACTGTTCAAGTTTTCATATCCCTCTATATGGAGGCCGGAGGACGCGGGATTGCACCTTTAAACCTAATTGCACGCCACGTAACGGTCCATCTCAAGGTTGCAGCTTTCTAGATAGGTATTTTAGCGAATACAAAGTGCCAATAGCAAGAGAATATAATATATCAAAACTCCAAACTACTCTTTGGAAATCGAATGTGTATTAAAATCTCACTCCTCCTTCCCCCAGCCGAACCCCAAGCATACGAAGAGCGGGTTAGGGTTGGGGTAATTGACGGTTTCCCTCAAAAGAATCCCACAACCGCAGCAGCAGCAGCCCAAATGGCCTGAATGATATCGCTTCGACAAGGTAACCCATTCACGAAGCGGTGGATAGCCACGCTGCCGATAGTCGCTGCCACAAAACAGGTGGCGACGTACCGCGAGATGCCTGGTCGCAATATGGCGGTCCCAAGAATCAAGTCAAAGACGGGGATGAGGCGCGCTTCGGTCGAGCCATCATCCAGCCTGCGATCATTTTGGTACTGATAGAATGTCGCTGTAGAGGTGGCGCCGTGGGAAAGTCGCGATGCACTACCGTAATAAAGGAGCAGAGTGAGTGAGATGGGGAGATATTTTTTGAGGAGCGGAATGAGCATCTTGTGGATGATAAGAATGTTGCACCCCTTCCGGAATTTTTTTATTGACGAAGCTATTGGGTGAGACGAGAATTGATACGTAGCAAATGTCAAGCAATGTCACAATGGAGATGTCGGCCTTTATAGGTGATGAAATAACTCAAACAGGCCTTAGGGCTGAGTCAGACGAGATAGTGTTTGCGAGGATGAAGTCATAAATAAGTCCAGTTACGGCCTAATGTAGCGATAGTCCCTTGTACATCTGGCAATAAAACGGTAAAGTGTGCCAGAGACGCATTATGTTATAGAAGATTGCGGAAGGTTGTATTTGCGAAGACAAGAAAACGTCTCTCTCCCTCAATGTCGCGTTCTATCTGTGGTCTATAATCTATCTACATGTATTCCGGGCCCCCAGGGCCTCTTCCGAACCCCAATCTTCCGAACCAAGTAGCTAATGCTACCATGCCGAAAGTCAAGAAACTCTCAGCCAGCTCCTATCGATCATCTCTGCAATGATAAATGTACGGCAGCCTTAGATGGCGCGCTTCTTCTTGCCGCACTTGGCCAGGCACGAATCGACCTTGCTGGTAATACCCTTGGGGAGAGCCTGTCGGACCTTGTCAATGTCCTCGCCGGCAATGGCCTTGCCAAACATGTTGGAGACGATGTCGTCCTCGAGGGCAAAGGCGCTGTTGGCGATGACGGTGGTGCCCATGTCCTCGGAAGCAAAGGCGGTGGCGACGACGGCCGGCTCGCAGTCGGGGTTGACCTGGGTGTGGTAGGCGCCCTGGTAGAAGACGGTCAGCTGCCCGGGGCCCAGCTCGTTCTTGATGACGCGTTGCTTGTTGTTGCCGTCGAGCACGCCCGACTCGGGCACCATCTCGGTGTAGATGCGGCCCGAGATGACGGCCTGGAGCTCGGCGCCTCGGGGGTGGATGTGCACGACAACCATGCTGCAAGCTATCGCATCGTTAGTGTCTGGGTCGAAAAGGATGAAGTTCAACGTCTCACCATCAAGCTTTCCAATGTTCAGACTAGCACCGGTGCCAACGAGGGCAGGAAACGTCTTGGCGTTGGCAACGCCAGTCGCGTTGTTAAAGTCGTAGACGAAATCCTTGTCATCCGGAAGAAGCTTGAAGTAGTCGATGGAGCTGCAAGTTCGTCATGAGACATTGCTAGCTATTCTGTGTTTGCGGAACTTACGTGTCTGCCAGTCTCAGCTGGGCAGTCAGGCTGAGATCGGAGGCAGAGCGTCCCACGTTGCGAGGAGCTGCTGCGCCCAGAGAGGGGAAAGCCAGAACAGCGGCGGCGGCGGTGAGAATGGTGTTGGAAAGCATGCTGATGGATGCGAAGGCTGTGGGTGCGAAACTGAGTAGGCAGAAGGACGTTGGTGATGGTTGAGTTGCTTGAGAGGTGTTGATGATTGAGTCCATAGAGACGGCGGGATCGATCCCATATATAGTCGGGTGGGTTACCTTCGAGTCTCAAGGAAGTCTTTGAGATGACTTCGAGTATGTTCCCTCCTTACTCAGCCCCAAATCCTACACCGCAGATGGTTGAATTCCGATCGTCATCAATAGGGGCTCATTTGCTGTGCAGTACTCGCCTCACCCGCTCAAGCTTAATCCATCCCCAGGATACGCTTGCAATTAAAGTGCGGCTCGCCTCAAGCCCTACCTCGGCGAATTACTTTACGGCACGGGAGACGGGAGAGACGGGATCAACATCGCGGGGGAGGTTAGAGTCGGCAGTGCAATTCTAAGCGGGCAAGGCCTCCAGCGCGAGTTCCGGTGTAGGGACGGAACCCGCGCTGAGATGGGGCATTGTGATGAGAATACGCAGTCCGGTGATAATCCCGGTGAAGCGTTGGCGTATTCTCGGCCCCGGCCGGCGTATTCTCGAGGCGTGTGCCGTAGCGTATTGGCGTATTCTCGACCCCTGGATGTCCTAAATCGGCCACCTCAATAAGCAAGACGGACTTCTTGCAGGAGGTGGAACTCTGGTGAGAGGATCAAATCCATGTTGCGCCGAGTTCTCCAGATTCTACTTTTCCCGGAGAATCAGAAGGCCGCCCGTGATGCCACAAGGTCACTTGAATAATTTGGAATTATCTGACATCACGAACATGCCACAAACTCATTGCTGACGGTTGCACTGATGAGAAGACGAGAAATTTGTCAGTTTGTCACATTCGGTCCTCTGCGATATTTGTCATGCGAAGGTTCGGCTTCTATAAAGTCGACAGAGTTGCCAATGATAGAAACAGTCTGTATACAACCATTCAGTAACAACAATTCATCAAGAACATTCAGCACCACGAGCATCATGATCCTCTCAACCCTCCAGCGAGCTGCCACCTTGGTAGCCGCAGCTACTTCCCAAGTCTTTGCCCAGACGACCTTCCCCGACACCACCACCTGCGATGAAACTTGCCAGCAGACGGCCTTGAACGCCTCCAAATGGATCGCGGAGCAGCAGTCGGACCCCGAGTTTGGTTTCTACAAGGTCCCCTCCAAGTTCTCGAGCAAGCTTGCTCCCGGGACGGTTCTCACGGCCGAAGCCGATACGAACCTCACCAACTATGTCGTTCCCGGCGGCTTGACCATGTCCAGAATCATCTACACCACCGAGGATCTGAACGGTACCGTGCTTCCGGCCTCGGCCTACGTCCTCTGGCCCTACAGCCCGCTCTCGTCGCAGTCCAAGTCCACCAAGCAGAACATCCCCATGGTGGCGTGGGCCCACGGAACCACGGGAACCTTCAAGCCGTGCACCCCCAGCAGCTACCGGGCCCTGCAGTACCACTTCCAGGTTCCGTTTGCCCTCGCCCTTCAAGGAATCGCCGTGGTGGCTCCCGACTACGCCGGACTTGGCGTGTCCGAGCTGCCGTCGGGGGAAACCATTCCACACCCGTGGCTGACGGCCCCGGCACACGCCAAGGACCTGGCGCACGCCATCACGGCGGCCCGATCGGCGTTTCCCGATCTTTTGGATCCTGAGGGAGCATTTGTTGCCATGGGTCATTCCCAAGGCGGCGGTACATCTGTAAGTGTCCTGACAGATGTTGTCTTCTAAACATTTCCATACAAATTTCAGCTCGTACTGACTCTATGCAGTGGGCGTTTGCCGAACGTCAAGCCGAGAAGCCACTCAAAGGCTACAAAGGCACCGTCAGCATTGCTCCCGTCACCAGAATCCTCGACGACCTTTCCTACTTCCTGGAAAACGGCCTTGTGGCCCCCATCCTGTTTGCCCAAGGAGCCGTCATCGATTCCATCTCCAAGACGTACCCGAGTTACAACTATTCCGGGCTGACGACCAAATCCTACGATCGCTGGCACAACGTCCTGGCCAAGGTCGAAGGCTGCTTCCCTGTCCTTTTCCAGGTCTTCGGAGACCTCAAGCCGGCGGAACTCTCGAAGCCGGACTGGTACAAGGACACGCTGGTCCAGAAATGGGCTGAGCGAGTTCAAGCTGGACGCAAGCCCTTGGCTGGACCTCTTCTCGTCCTCAATGGCGACGACGACCATGTTGTTCGTCACGAAGGAGTCGAGGCAGCTGTCAATGCGACTTGCAGCTTGATTGAAAAGTCTGGGTCCAAGACCAGCATCGAGCACGTCACCTACTCGGCCATGGATCACTTTTCCGCAATTCAAGCCAGTCAGTCGAAGTGGATGGGATGGATCAAGGACAGGCTGGCCGGGAAGGCGGTGAGCGGCAAGGGATGTTCTTCATCGGTGACGGCTGGGATGAGGACGGACTTTACTGTGAAGTCATCGGCGCCAAACTTCTTCTTGTCGGGCTTCTTTACGACGGACGAGACCTGGAAGTACAATCTGTAAGACGCTACCCTACACTAGTCTAGCTGAAGAATCATGTCATAGTACACTCTCTGCTCTGTTTACAGGCGAGTCATTAAGTAAAGAGTAAGGTATTTAAACCTCTAGCTACTATAATACATTTTCTACGATACTGATATTGCGCCGTTTATTGCATGGACTGATTATCCTAGTGGTAAAAATGATGAAAACACCCAAAAAGCAAGACACCCGCAGGGGACCAGCAAAAAGTAAGCTTCTAGGTCACAGTGGGGATCGAACCCACAATCTCCTGATTCGTAGTCAGACGCCTTGCCATTGGGCCATGCGACCTCGGACGTTGGAGGCGTTTCGTAATTATGCCTATGCGGCAGGTGCAATGGAGGTAGTATCGTCACACTGGTCTCTATTCGCATTCTGCCTGTTCAACTCGAGAGTTCTCGTGAACTGAATGCGCAATGCTGCGCCCCAATCTGGGATGCATTACCCCACAAGCGGCACAGTTCGAGCTACTCTTGGTGAAAACTGTCTCACTCTCCCTGGTGCAGGGCGGCTATATCCTCGGGTTTGATTGGCCGTTTCCAGAGGAATTGTTTCCGCCCTCTTCCCCGAGTCTGCCGCCAAGCATCCTTTACGCAGGGGGTTTGATAAGGGCGGCTTGGGGCATTGTGCCGCATATTCTTCGACGGGAGTTTTGCCATGAATATGTCCTCATTCGCCGGGGAAACCTATCTTAAGGAGTCGTTTATGGGCGGGAGGATAGGCTCTTAACACTATAATGCTATATGGCGTAGCTTCAGACTTATTCAATACCAGCTCGACAACTCTCAAAGCGTCCTCCAGTGCTCTCCCTTTAGCTGAGCTTGGCTTTGTTTCACCATCTGCAGCTTCGGGCTCAGCCGCACTCCCTTGTCCCATCACTTCATTTGACCTGCAGGGGGGGTATCATATCACTTCGCCAGTCCGGAACAGGGTTTCCTCGTTGAGTCTTGTGATGGCCGAGTTTTTCTGGGGTTGTCGACCAGGAAAAACCCCTCATTGCGCCCATGATCTCATCCCAACCTTCACCAGTCCACCACTGGCTACCCACCTTCCCTCCTCCAGCCATGACATCCTATTGGGATCCCGCAAACCTGCTACAGGTCACCTTCAATCAGGATGACTCCTACGGCGAGATCCAATGCGTCGGCCTCGCCCGCAGCCAGCACAACAACCGCTGCAGATGGACCATCGAAGACCCCGACCGCGCCAAGGTCCGCCCGCTGCTCATACAAATGTCCAAGACGAAGCCCGAGCTCATCACGTCCGAGACCCTGCGCCGACTCGCCCTTCTCTGCCTCTGTCCGGATTATCATGCGCGACAAGTCGGCGAAGTCGTGGCTCGTTGGACCGCCGTCGTCAGAACTGCAGCGCAGCATCACAAGAACGTGATTGGCGGCGCACCGGCCGCTGCAACAAACGGCAATGCTGATCTCGAGGCGTCTCTCAAGGACGCCCGCGCGAGGCTTGCGCTTGCCCAGGGCAGCCTCGAGGAACAAAAGACTTCGGCAGCCCAATTTGCAGCGCGAACAATGGAGAGTACAAACAAATTGAGGACCGAGGCGATCTCTTGGAGGGAGAAGTTCGAAAAGATTGAGGGCGACAAAGCAATGCAGACAATGACCATTTCTCAACTTCAAAAGTCTCTTCGCGAGCTCGAGGAAGGATTCAAGGAAGAACTCAATAAAAGAGTCAAGGAAGCAGCCGAAGCACTCAAGGAAGGATTCGAGGAAGGAGTCAGGAAAGGACTCAACGAAGACAAGGCTTCCACCATGGGAAACGCGGATCAGGTGCGGGCCGTCGCCACATCTTGGGAGGAGAAATACCACGAGAGCGAGGCCGAAAGGACTGAGGCAGCTACTACGGTTGCCAATCTGGAGAAGCAGATCAAATCTCTGGAGGAGTCGCTCCAAGCCGAAAAAGCTTCAGCTGCCCATCTCACCGAGACCAACAGAGAACTTCAGATCCAAGTTGATCATTCCATTCATGACCTTGAGGAGTTCAAGTTGGAGACGCAACATGACCATCTCAAGGAGCTGTATGAGGAAGAAAGGGCTGAAAATGAACTGCTGAAGGGTGTGCGAGATAAGCTCGATGAGGCGACGACTCAATTGGCAGCATCCCGGACTGAGGCCGAGGCAGGTCAAGCGACTATTTCTGAGCTGGAGCGGTCCCGGCAGGAATGGATTGATCGCACGGAGCATCTCGAGTCCCTTCGACAGACGCTTGATGCAACAACTGCTCAATTGGAGACGTCTCGAGCGGAAAACGAGCAACAAGAAGCAACCATTCTTGAGCTGAGGGCATACAACCATGCGACTCATGGTGAGATTGAGTCCCTGCAAACGAAGCTCGACGAAGCGACTGCGCGATTGGGAGAAGCGCAAACGGAGCAGAATCAACATCAAGCGATCATTGCGGAGCTAGAGGAGTCCAATCAGCTTTTGCAAGACAACAATGAGAAGCATGTAGCCGAAGGCAACGAGAACAAGGAGAAACTCGACGCTCTTCACAAAACGGAGAGCGAGTTGAATGCAGCGCTGCTGGGTCTGCGATCGCAACGCGACGAAGCACGCAAGAAGCTCGAAGACGTCAGGGTTGAGGCGGAGGAACTGGACGCTCTGCGCAGGAAGGACATGGAGGCGGACACTGCGCGCCTGGCTCTGCAATCTCAACGAGACGAAGCACGCAAAGAGAACCAAGATCTCAGGGCCAAGATGGAAAATTCCGACAAGAGCATCGTGGTTGCCGACGAAGCCCTCGGCAAGCTCAAGCTCGAATTCGCAAAGTCGGAAAAGACGACGGCGAAGCTGACGGCCGAGATGGACTCGAGGGATCGCTCGCTCGGACAAGCCCGAACCGAGCTGCAGCGCGAGCGCGCCCGCGTCGGCCAGCTCGAGGCGACTGTTTCGGAGCTGCAGAAGCAACAGGCCGAGACTGGCAAGCCCAAGACGACAAACGAAGAGTCGAGGGCCGAGCTCGCAACCAAGGACCGAGCCCTGCGCCAGCACCAGTCGGACCTGGAGCGTCAACGATTGCGCGTCGCGGAGCTCGAGAGGCAGGTGACGGACCTGGAGGCTTCGGAGGCGAGTCTCAGGGGGAGCATCGCGGCGTGTTGGCTGCACGGCTTCGGGACCTTGTTCAGTCGTCGGGGGAAGCGGTCGCGGTCGAAGAAGGCTGGAGGGGTCTAGGTCAGCGCCGCTTGAGGATTGGGAGGACTCGATGGATATTGTATACTAGTGGATTATTCTGTACTTGAGCTTGTAGTGTTTTCCGATATCAATTTGGCTCGTTTTTTGTGAGTTGCCAACGCTGAGCGAGTTGAGACGAAAAATGCACAGATTCTAATTCCAGGAACCAACAATGAGGCTCAAATAGCCATCCATCGACCCGAGGGTGTCTAAATAAAAGCACAATTTACTGCGTGTCAGCTCAGTGGAGTTACGGCATCTTCCTTCATCTATACGAAGTGGTACTCGTCATACCAAGTTTGCCTCACTGCCTCTTGAAGCCAGCCGCGTCGTGCAGAACGCAGGGCCACTAACAGAAGGGCTAAGCATGCAGCTACGTGGAGTAGACAAGGAGGTACAGCCGGAGCATTGTCTGTTTCGAGGGTTCGTGAGTCACTCCTCGGTACTAACTTGTCCTTGTCCCCGCCTTCTTGTCGCCCGCTCGACTCGCAAATACTTGCCTTTGAACAATGCTGTATCCGAATTCGACCGAGCCAAGTCCGGGGTTAACTGGGGGGTTTAGACCAAACGATCCAATTGGAACCGGAAATCATCCAGTTCCTCCCGAGTTTTTCATTGCGGCTGATATCTGATATTGCTTTGTTGCTTTGCCTCATCCATCGACCTGGCCTCATGCCACAGAACCCTAGCATCTCGCCCCTCCAACAAGGCATCAACCATTTCGTCGGCACCAAGGCGACTATTTTGGGACCGGCAGGCAAATGTTCCACTCCAGAATGCCACCCCTCTTAGCATTCGACCTCCCCATTTACCATGCATTCCATCCAAACTGGCATCCAGGAGGATTCCCTGAATAAGGCTGGGCGCTAAAGCAATGGAACTCCGCCCCGGGCCCCTCGCTGCAATTGCGGCTGGGAGAGCAGATCCTTTCCCCGTTCTGCAGATTCTGAGGCACATATTTCCAGCCGCAGCTGATTGATTGGGTCTCTGGAGAACAGGTTCTGGCCCCCAACCGCCCTCGACCGAAACAGAAGGATGCCCGTCTCACGCATCCATGCAAGCCTCAACTGAGAGAAGTGGTTCGTGGAAACCCGCTGTTGGGTCTAATTCTCTCGGCAATGTCGGCGGCAGGAAAAAGGACGAAACCTTGTCACACAGGGGCGCACATCTGCTGCACATGTGTCGAGAATGCGGGCGGAGTAGGTTGGGGGCCGCGGACCAGTGCATGCTAGAGTGATGGATGTGGTTATATATACTGGATGGTACTGACCGACTTTGCCTCTGCTGCGGGCAAAGTCTCTTCTCGAGTTAAAAAGTCAGCTAAACCTGATGCTAATTGGGCCATTCACTGGAAAAAGACGCTGGTAGCCTAACCCGCGAGGTTCATGTTGACGTCTGGCTCTGTGGCCAGGCCCAATATCGTTCTCGGATTCGAAACAAGCCGCAGAATTTAATCCATCCAGAATATCCCAGTAAGTAAATTCCACTCAGACTCCTCCGTTACGACCTATTGCCAACACCGAGCAGTCCAATGCCGACCAACAAGAAACCGACGGGCCATCAAGGCCGCCCAACTCACCCTCCCGGCCATGGCCAACGCCCAGGTCAACCCGCCGCGGGACATCACAGACCAGCCCAACACCCCCATCACCCACCGCAAGCTGTCCTCCGTCCCGGCGTGGTCGCGTCTCCGCCCGGTCGGAACCAGGGGATGCAAATAGCCAACCTCCAACGCGCGCAACAGGCGGCATTCGCCCAAGGTCAGAGGCAAGGTCAGCGGCAAGGCCAGAAGCAAGGCCAAGCCCAAGGGTACAAGGCCGGCCAACGGCAAGGTCAAAAGGCGGGACACAAGGCCGGCGCGAGCCAGGGACTTCGTCAAGGCCACAACCAGGGCTACAAGAGCGGGCACCAGGCAGGACACCGACAGGGCTATTCGCAGGGCCAGAGTTCCGGTTACCAAAGCGGCTATGCCGGTGGACAGCGAGCCGGCGGCGGTCATCACAAGAGTGGCCACAGCGGCGCAAAGGTTGGAGCCGCCGTGGCGGCGGGAGCTGTCGTGGGTGGCGGCGCTGCTGTGTTGATCTCCAACACAAACATCAATGAGTACAACAACGAGTTCACCAACAACGAGTATACCAACAACGAGTACACCAGCAACGAGTACACCAACAATGAGTACAACGCCAATGAGTACAACGTCAACGAGTACAACGCCAACGAGTACAACATAAATCAGACACAGGGGAGCGGCAGCGATCAAGATAGCAACAACGGAAGCGACCAGGACAACTACTACTACAGCGACAACAACAACGACAACGACAACGACAACGACAACAATGGACAGCACGGAGGGTGGGACTCGGATAATGAGCCAGGTCCCCAGGACGGCTGGAACGACAATCAAGACGGATATGTCCCCCAGAGTCCCATGGACACGGGCGGGGGGGATGGTGACCCGGGCTGCTGCGACGACTGTGGTTGCGGGGATTGTGGTTGCGATGATTGCTGCGACTGTGAATGCAATTGCTGCAGCGATTGCGGCGGCTGTTGCGGCGACGGTGACGATTGCTGTTCGGGTGACTGGTGCTGCTGCTGCGACGACGACGACGAGCAGAATGGAGGGTGTTGTTAGAGTCGTTTCGTGGCGGGGTTTGTACGAGCGATGATTTGCTCTTCGAATGAGGTGGTGGCTTTTAAAATACACGAACCTGGATAAGTAAGACGACTGAGAAGTCATGTCGCGATGGTGGGGGAATTGGTGGCTCGGAGGGAATACTTTTGCAGTCTCGGTACTTTGAAGCTCTAAAATCATGGACAGTTCCTCAGATTTTAGGGGTTCGGGATGAAAAACCTTTGGAACGTAGCAATTGGACACGGAAAATCCTTCATGAGACTGCCCGATAGTGTGAGTATGGGGATCCCGAATGAGCCAGCGCGCAAAATCTAGGTATGTAGTTGTCACGAGGTAAAAGAAAGAAAAAAAAAGGGGGGGGGTTTCTGAATCGCAAGCTTAAATATAACGTTATTTTCGAATCGCGAGATCGAGATCCACGTCTACCTCAGTGTCAAAGCTAAAGGTAAAGCCACAGAGAGAGGCCGGCTAGGTAATCTTTAATCGCAGCACTGAATTCACTACGTACTTAAAGCGAACTAATAGCCGTGAACTAGGAAGTCAAAACCTATTGGAGCATTAGGGATTGTTATATTATATGCCCAGTCTCTCAATATTAATCATCATCGTCAATAGGTTTGCTCATCTCCCAAATGACGAGTCTTTTCAGAGACAGTGCGCTTTCGGACCGTCCATTAGACCAACCTGAAGAAACTGATGCTAATACTAGACCACTCGGAGAGAACTCAAGGTCGTGAACAAGTTCCTCCGGCCCGCCATTCTCATCTTTCAAATCCTGCACCCGGACAAACTTATTCCCCTGACCCAGTTTCCCGATGATGATTCTGTTGTTCGCTAGCCCTATCGCGAGTGTCTGGCTGTCTGGCGAGAAAGCAACTGATGTGATCCTGCCCCTCACGGTACGCAGGTAGTCGGCTCTTGTCCACTGCCCTTTGCTGTTTCGCCAGAATAAGGCCTCTGATGGATGCATAAACCATCGGGCATTGGGCGAGAACTTGGCACGAGATCGTGTCACTGTCGGGACCCGTTCGAGGGCCCCATAGGTGATGAACTGATGCTCCCTGGTATTATAGCCATTGTTCAGGCGATAAAAGCGAATCCCGGTTCCTTCGCAGACGGCAAACCACTTTCTGTCAGGCGAGCAGACAATCAAGGAAGCACCCTGAAATGTCGCCCTGTGCTCCGTCTGCTCGTGCTGAAAGCGACCATCCGTGTTGATTCTCCGGATGGCTGTTTCCTGTCCGGGGTTTTGGTCGTCGGCGGCAATGGTGATGAAACGGCTGCCCTGGGGAGAGAGGCTGGTTTTATACTGACCGGTTCCGGCCTGGATATAATCATGGTCCAAGACGCGCTTGAAATGGTCTGCTTCGTCGAGTTCCCAGGTGATCAGGTGTCCAGCCCTGTCGTTGGTTATGAGCTGTCTACCATTATCCATGAAGACGAGTTGACTGATATGCTTTTCAGTAGACTGGAGTTGATGACCATTGCTCAAGTGGAAATGCTGTCGTGACTTGCCAGTGTCCCAGATGTAAGCCGTGTGGGTAGAAGTCACCGCGAGTCGTCTTCCATCGGGGGAAATTGCAACCACACCCTTGCCGTAGAAGGGGTCACTCACCAGCACACTCACAAACTTGTCCCTAGGTGGGGGAGTTCCTGCACTGGGCCTTGCGGGTGTGGCGTCTCGTATTCGCGGTATATTAGCTGTTTCTACAGCTGCTGGGTTCACCCGGACCTTGATAGGTGAAGATAAGGGTATGTGAAAGACTGTGTCCGATTCCCCAGGGGTCGAATGTGAACTCCTCTTTCTTCTGGGGTAGAGTGATTAGTTCGCTATGCCGAGCTTGTATGAAGATTGAAGACTGCATACCTTGGAACTGGAGAACTCGCCTCGGAAGGCCTCTCATCATCGACGGGCGGGCTACTGAATGTTGACCAACGCCCAGATGCCTTGTCAGAGGCTTGCGAGGTCACCGAGGCGGAGTTCAAAGTTATGGTGTTTGGGTCCGTGTCAGAGACATTCGAGGAGGAAGCCTCGGTAATAGCTGCCGTGACCCAGGAGCTCCTCGTGGCTTGTTTTGCAGTTGGTCGTTGGCTCGGCGACGGGCTCATGGCCGAAGTGATGAAGTTGGCGCACTCGGCGCTCAGAGAGTCGTGGCTTGGAAACGGGCCGCCGACGACGACGTAGCGATACAGTTCTCGCGAGTTGGGTGGGAACGGGACTCGGCCGGCGGCGATTCTGAAGGCAATGGCGCCAACGGACCAGATGTCGACGGCAAGGGAGTAGGTCTGGTTGGGCTCGAGGTCCAGGTCCGATGGTGCGTAGATGCCTCGAATCTCGGGGGCGAGATATGGTTCGGTGCCGATTTGCGTGCGTAGAGCAGTCGACTCGATCTGTTTGGTGGCGCCAAAGTCGGAAACCTTCACCCACCAGTTGGGCCCTCTGTGCTTGACGAGGATATTCTATATGTGATTTCATGTGAGAAAAGTCTGGTGGATAATCCAAGGTGTGTAACTTACGCCAGGCTTCATATCGCGATGGGCAAATTGGCTCTCGTGCATGAACTCCAGCCCTTGTAGAATCTGCAGCACGATTGACTTCGCCTGGGACTCGGGGAGAGGCTTGCTGAGATATGACTCCAAGTCGCCCAAAGGCAGATACTCCATGGTGATGAAGACGGAATCCGGAGCGTCGTACCAGCCGAAAGACTGGACGAAAGAGCCTTGATACTATGCACAATGCGTGAGCTGGTGAAGAAGTAAGTGCTGGAAACTCTGGCATCATACCCGTTCGTGAGAGAATTTTATGATTGCGAGAAGCTCTCGAGACAAGACAGCGGGCTCTACAGTCGAAGCCCCAAACCTCGTCTGGATCTCCTTGACGGCTCGAGCCTGGCCAAGAAGGGGACCGGCGGTGCAACTCTCCAGCCAAACGACGCCAAAGGTGCCGCGGCCCAATTTCTTAGTGCGCTCCCACCGCTCCTCGACAGGCGTCCTCCACTGTCCGGCGGCGGGATCGGAGACGTGCTTGATCTGGGTGAAGCCGTCGCTGACGACGGTGCCGTCGAGCTTCCAGTCTCGCACCAGGTGGGAGATGACGTCGTCCATTGGGCGAGGTGCAGAAGAGTCACTTGGTGACTTGGAGGGTGTGAGGTGCAATCGGTGAGATTTTGGGCGCAGCTCGCCATCTCAGCTGGAGGCGGGCGGTGCTCGGTTGCGGGGAATTCTGCACTCTACACGTGATGGGTGCCAGCACTGCGGCTCAGCTCTTGGTGGGAACTGGGAGCTTGAAGCCATGTTCTCGCTGTATGAATAATACGAAGTCAAGAACTTGCTATTGCTGGTGTCTCGGGCAAGAGATAGGCCAGAATTGGATGTTCTGAATAGGGAGTCGCTGCCTCTTACATGTAAGCTTCCAGGACTTTACTACTTAATTCCATACAATTCTCCTTGTCTCCATGTCCATCCGCTTTCGGAGCTGGCCGGCCTTTCCCAGCAACGAGGTCTTTCCGGTGCAAGGTTCTAATGGAAACGAATCTTTTTTTACTTCATCTTTGGGCCCATATCCCAGTACCGGTCCGCCATTGAGCAGACCGTCAATCCTAATACGACACTCTCGGGACGAGTCATCTGAAGTTGGTCAAGCGACATGGATAGTGCGAATTAGAGGCATATGGGCTCTTGGGCAGAGCAACATCACATATCTGTCGTACTATAGCTTTAAGGCGAAGTTGGGGAGATTTGGTGGTATATATAACATACGTATCCAGAGCGCACTCATTCAGAACGGATATAGAAATGCAAGAAAGAAATTGCTACTACTCTACGCTTATAGAGCGGTTGCACCAGACGGAGCACCAGGGCCAGGTCTGGGTTGATGCATACAAACATGGAAGTAGGCACCTGGCTCCATATCATGATTGGGACATGTATCATACTATCATGTACACTCGCGCGCCTTTGTTGACCTACGCTCAAAGTGATATCTCATTGAGGCGAGAAAGAACCTGTTGAAGAGTCAGCGGTTTCAAAATGAAGGTGAACAGATGCGACGTACCTTTTCGATATACCGCACGCCAACCAGTATACCGTCGTCGTCCTTGAATTCTCGCTCATCGCCAAAATCAATGTTATCCGGGTCCAAGCATGTAAGACACGTCTTCACCACCTTGTAGTACGTGTGCCCCATGTTCTGCCGCAGTCGATCCTCGCAGAGACGCACCAGGTAGTCCTTGGAAGCAGCGAGGCTGGACCTCCCGGACTGGCAGTCCCTCGCAAAGTCGCTCAGCATCGGCGCCGTCACCGGCCGGCCCTCGACGTCGTAGTGCACAAAGGAGTCCCAGAGCCCAATCTCCAGCAGGCACACGCCCAGGCTGTAGATGTCGTGCTGCATCACGTAGTCCTCCCGCGGGTTCAGGCCCTGCCGCTGGGGGTGCTGGTACAGGTTCTTCTCCCACTCGAACAGCCCCTGGTGGTACGTCCGCCCTTAGTCCTTGCGGAAGTTGTCGAAGCCGGCCAGGTACGACGTTGGCGACATTCCCGGGAACACCAGCACGTTCTCCGGTCGGACGCTCTTGTGCACGAAGCCAAAGGTGTGGATGTAGGCAATCGACTTGGCCAGCTGGCGGGCAAAGGCGAACCTGTCCCCGAGGGTGACGGACGAGTCCCTCGAGAGGAGCTTGCTCCGCAGGCTCGACATCTCCGACTCGTTGTCGGGCGAGCGAAACACCATGGTGAACGAAGTCGTCTGCTGTCCGTCGGCCTTCGTCGTGACGCGCCTGACCACGCCCTTGCAGGACAGCAGCCCAAACGTCTTGTGGTCGTCGACGGACAATTTGCTGGCCAGCTCTCTGACCTCCTTGGCCACGAGGTCGACCTTTGCCTGGACGGGACACTCGAGCGTCGTGAGGATCAGGTTCTGCGGCCCGTTCCTGGCGCTATTCCGCTGGGCCATCTGGGCGCCGCACAGGGGCGTCTCGTATATGAACATGCTGTCCAGCTCGCGCGACGGGAGGAACACGCCCGCCTCTCCGCGGTCGCTCCCGTGCTTCCTCCTGACGTCCCGGATCTTGAGCGCCGACGAAAAGGGCGACGGCCCGGTGCTGCCGCCGCTGTGCGAGGTCAGGACCTGGTCGACCTTGGTGTTGGACATCCTGAGGAGGAGGTACCAGCTCGGATCGGCCGTCGAGTGCCATATCTCGAGCTCCCTCATGACCTCGTCGATGCTTTCTTTGAAGAGGGCATATTTCCAACGCATCGATTTCTTCCGAAAGGCGCGAAACAGGCCGGCGTCGTGTTCCTCTCTCATCTCGGACACGCTGATTAAGTTTGAGTTTTGAAATCCGTTTCGACGAGTTGCACGTCCAGGAAGACTCACCTACTGAGCTTGCTATAAGCGATTTTGAGGTGGCTTTGCAGCTGCTCCGTCGTCCTGAGGTTGACGCTGCGGTGGTCCTCGTCCATCTCGGCGCTGATTTGCTTCATGAAATCGAGCTGCTTCTGCGTCTTCACCCAGCCCGCCTCCAGGCGGACAGACCTCAACTCGATCTCGCGGTCGGCATGGCGATAGCTGCTGCAGAGGGCGATGAGCTTGGTACCCCACCTGCAAAGGTCAGTTGAGTCTTTATTTGGACACAATGGATTCGTGTAACTCACATGCAGCACATTTCCACAGTCCCTACAATAGCAAGGCCTAGTTCCGCCATCTTGAGAAGCCGCAACGAGAAAGAAAGAAGCCTTGAATCCCTTGATCGTCCCGCGAGAGGCGTCGGGTTTGACTGCACTTTTATCTCGCGGCATGAACCGCCCTCTTCACATTTGCGCGAGGCTTCTTGGAGGGCTTCCCGTTGGTCGAGAGCATCAAAGCCACCGCCACCGGCGCTTTGCTTCTCTCGGCGGAGGCTGGGGGATGCAGCTACGGGAATACGGCATTGGCTCGGGGAGTAGCAGACACAGCCAGTGGGGGCCGCGCCGTAAACTGCCCTGTAAGGACCGTGGATTGCCTCCATTAAGGCGCTTGAGACCTCAGCTGGGCTGTGTGAGTGAGCGTCAGGTGAGAGGTGGCTGTGCAGTTCGTGTTTTGGCCATCAATGAAGACGACTGCACTCGGTTATGGGCGTTCGTGCCGGACTCGGAATTCGTCGCGGCAATAAGAGTACGTGCAGAATACATATGTTCTTCGCTTCATCGGTGTAGAATGACATCCGGTTGTGCTGCTGTGAGGTTTGGATTCCGTGACGCCCCGATGACCGACCACGGTGCGGGACATCCTAGTGAGGATGTTATTTCCAAACGGACTTAATCAATTTGCCCCCAATTCGGCCGAGAAGCCGCAATGCTTGTGATCGCACGAGTGCTGAGATGAACTTCATCCCCATTCAATAAGAGCGCCTCGGAAAGAATCGGCGCTTTGGAGGTTGAGAATAAATACCAATGCAAACACGTAATCAAAATATTATACCTGCACAACGTCAGGCAGTTCGCAGCCACCTTGGAAATGGCCAGACGGGACTTGGCAGCATTGCTTTTCCACCATTTAGATGCTCATCCCACGTTCATCACAACAATACGCAGTGCCGCTCCGAACCGAACTACCTATAACCAGAGGAGCTGACGTTGTTCTCATCGTTTCATCCCTCATCCAAACCACGTTGATTCCATTCAGGCCATCACCTTTGCGTGGGGTGCTGGGCTGCTCCAGTAGTTAATCTGGCTGCTCGGCGGAAACGAATCTTCCACCAGTCAAGAGGCGAGGATTTTCACGATTTGGTTCAGCCTGTATTCAGCTTTCGTGCGGGATATGCAATGGAAAGGCCAAGCATTCATCGCATTGGTGCTAATAAGTCTCGCCGGCAGGGTTCTCCGCATGGGTGGATGAGGACGCGGAGATCATGGAGACGTCAACTGTGTACCTGGTCTCTTGAAGGCATCGGTAGGAACAGCGTGGAGACTATATAAGTTGATGGAGTTCTGCTGAATAGAGGGTGATATCAGGATTGGGAATTATCAACTGGTGACCACATCTCGCCTGGCCTCTATTCAGACCCAATACCCAGTCATTGCGTTTTATCAAGATGAAGCTCAACATCACCGTCCTCCTGTACGTCTTCGTTAGCCTCAGCTATGCATTCCCTTCGAGCTATCGAAAGGTCGCCACCTGGGGCCTCGAAGGCTACGCCAAAGACAATCCTCTCGGCACCACGACCGGCGGCAAGGGCGGCCAAACCGTCGTGGTCACGACTGCCGATGAGCTCAAAAGTGCTGTTGCTGGTACCGAGCCCAAGATTGTCAAGGTGAAGGGCGAGATTGTCCTCTCAGCTCGCGTCAGCGTCGGCTCCAACACGTCCATCATTGGAGTTGGCTCTTCCGCGCACATCACAGGTGCTGGGCTGAACATTTACAACGGCGACAATGTCATTGTGCAGAACCTGAAGATTAGTTACATTCTTGACAATGACTGCATCACCATTCGCAACAGCACTCGCGTCTGGATCGACCACAACGAGTTTGCCTCTGACATTTCGTACGGACCCGACTACTACGTAAGCTTCCTTTATAGGCAATTCGAATTGGGTATTAACTGTTGTCTAGGACGGGCAAGTCGACATCATTCGCGCCTCCGACTGGGTCACAGTCTCGTGGAACTATTTCCACGACCACTGGAAATCCTCTCTGATCGGAAACGACGACACTCTCCGCGACACTGATTTCGGACATTTGCACGTCTCGTATCACCACAACTACTGGCGAAATGAGGGAACCCGCGGCCCGGCCGGGCGATTCGGCCACCAGCACATCTATAACAACCTCTACGAAGACTTCCTGTACCAGGCCATCCACAGCCGGTCCGACAACCAGGTGCTCGTCGAGGCAAACGTCTTCCGCGGCAACACGAGCGAGGCCCTGAGCACGTACGGCCTCGTGATTCCCATGGACTCGCCCAACACTTGCACGTGCGGCGACGAGGAGCTGGACGGGTATGCGAATCTGGGAGCGAGTATGTGTCTACAACTTGACGACATGAGTATTATTGCATCCGAGACTAACATCATCTATAGGAAACGATTGGGGCCCGGCCACTGTCAACATTACCCAAAAGGGGACCTTTTACAAGGCCGACTACAAGTTCAAGCTGACGCCGCTGAAGCTTGTGGCGCAGGTTTGCAGGGCGGGTGCGGGTGTGGGAAAAATTTAGGGAAAGGGTCGATGCGAATATGTAAAGAGATGATGCTCAATAGCGGCTTGTAGGATATTATGTGCTACATCCTATTGCACTCCTCCGGGTCTGAACAGAAGTCAGAGCAGGGAGAATGGAGGCCTCCTCCCTCTCAGCTGCTCCATATCCCCCCATCTTTTTCCATTTCGTCCGCCTGCCTGTAGGATGATTACGAGGGTATTTCTTATTGGTTTATTGCTTCAAACCTGCCTGGTGAGCTGGCCGACCCCGCACCCTGGGAAAGCGCCTTATGCACTGCCCCTCTTCAGCTTCAAGCAAATATCAAGAGTCCGAGAGACTGGCTTCAAGAGGCTTGAGCTCACCTCCAGGAGATTCTTCGACTGACGTAAATGACGCTGGCAACATGAGCGAATCCAGCAAAATACCAGGCATCAAGCAGCATGCCTCGCAGCCATCCGAATCAGACGCCCATGCCTCAGCGGGGTTAACCATCGCATGGTCCTCAATTGACCACGTGCTTCAAGGCCTCAAAGAATCGCCCGCGCCCGAGACAAGACACATCACGGACGCTGTAATAGCAGCAAGGAGACGGCAGAGCGCATCTCTCGACAAACATGTCGCTCTTTCTCTTCGCGGTTGGCACGCCGTCTTCACGGAAGCATCTCTCGAAGAAGGTCTGCGACATCGAGCCAATATCGCTCTTGTCGTAGCACTTCTTCGCCACGCAGGGCGACAGAGCGCAGAGATTCCTCCTACCGATCTTGAATTGGTATGGGATCTCGTCAGGGAAGCCCTGATTAAAGGATCAATCGCGAACACGGCCTCTCGCAGCGCCCAAGGCTTCCTCGCCGTCCCTCTCTGGAGCGTCATCAAGGACGGCAACATCGACGAGCTCATCCGCCTCCACGTTTGGCTCCCCGACGGAAATCGAGGGAATCCCGACGTGGCCATCCACTCGCATCAACCATTCGCCCAGAGCTGGATCCTCGCTGGCGAAGGCCGCGACCGCACCTACGAAGTCCACCCAGCCGACGCAAGCACCGCCACGCACGCAGAGTACGGCGTCTCCTGGAGCGACAGCAGCGGCAAGCAGGAGGGCCCGGCCTATCACGGGTACAAGGTGCAGCAGAAGTTCTCAAACGTCGTCAACACGGGCAAGCTGGTCCGGGCCGTCCAGACAAGGTCGGAGCCGCATTCTCGCAACACCACCTATACCATCCCGGCCGGTGTTTTCCACTCGACAGAAGTTGCGCCCGATCTCGTCCATGCGACGCTGTTCTTCTTCGACTCCCATCGTGGCTTCCAGCAAATCGCACCCATTCTCGGCCCCATCCACGGAGAGCTTCACACCCAACCGCGCGATCCGGGGGGCATGACGCCGGCTACGCTCGCGAAATCGGTCGAGCTGGTTCGCGTATGGGAAGGCTTATACGCCCAGGCTCTACACAACACCCAAAAAGCCGAGTGGGAAGAGTCGCTCCTTGCCCTTCGCAGCGCCCTGGCCATCTGCCAGAACAACCCAGACTTCCCCAAGGCGCCGCGGTACAAGCACGCAGTTCTCGGAGAGATTGGCCACATGAATAGGATGCTGGGTCGCTACTCGCAGGCCGGCGACATCTTGGAGGAGGCGATTCGGGAGATGCCGCACAATGAGCAGCGCGTCGAGGCGACGGGCGAGCTGGCCGTCGTGTACCGCCACTTGAACAGGCTGGAGGACGCAAAGCGCGCCTGCGAAGAGCAGTACAAGACGGCGAGACATCTTGATTCGGAACGGGAAATGTGTCGCGCGGTTGGGAATCTCGGCATGGTTAACTACCAACTCTTTCTGCTCACCAACGACATGGACATTTTGAATGCGGCCGTGTCGCAGATTGAGGAACGCGTCGAGAGGTCCCGACGGATAAAGGTCAGCGCCGCGGAGCTTAGCGATGCCAGCGCGGAGGCTCAGTTGATCGAGTATGCTTCCGCTCGAGAAGCCATCGGTCTCGCCCGTCTATCGCTGTGCCACGCCGCCAAGGGCGACATCCCCATGGCCATCAAGACGTCCCTCGAGGCATTGAACGTGACGCTCACGCTGGGCGACTCGACCAAGACGGCCTTTTCCAGGTATTTCTACGGCCGAGCGTTGCTGTTGAATGGCCAGTCGGAGGAGGCGCTGGCGCAGTTTAACCCCGTTGGCACTTGCACGCCCGTGATTGCCCTGTGCAAGGAGCCCTCGGACGAGCATCGAGACTACATCCGCGAGATGATCAAGGCCGGCGCGGATCTGGAGCTCCGAGACGAGCAGGGCTACTCCGCGCTTGACTGCGCCGTCTATGGCGACGATACCCTCACCCAAAAGGTTATTGTCGAGGGGCTTCGACTCAAGTTTAATGACGAGGAAGTCGAACGGTTCATGGCCGAGTCGGTGCTTCGTAAGGGATACAGAGAGATCTTTCAAGACCGGCTGCGCCCAGTCCTCCTCCAGGCAACCGACAAACTCAGCCTGCAGAGTCTCCGACGCGTCTACGCCGACACGCTCGCCACGGACAAGGAGAAGAGGCTCCAGTTTGACGGGCTCAAGTTTGTTCGCTACACCGACTTCAAGGACCATGGGAGAATCCCAAAGTCTACTGATCACTTGACCCGTCAATTCACGTCAAAGGCCGAGGGCTCCAGCGGCGAGGCCGACTACATCATCTTCATCTCCTACCGATGGATCAACGGAGCCCGCATCGAGAATTACAAGCCCGACGACGCCAACAACACGCAGTACAAGCGATTGATCAGAGCCACGGACGCGTTTCTCCAGCTTCAACCGACCATCAAGCCAGACAAGGTGTGCATCTGGATCGTAAGTAGCCTCTCTCCCTCAATCTCAAGTACCTTACAACTCACAGCGTTCCAGGACTGGGCTTGCGTAGATCAGGAAAACAGCGAAGTAGCCAAGCGAGGCATCGCAGCCTTGTCAATGTGCATCTCGCAGTGCGACGCCATGATCAGCCTAACTGACGACGCCTACTACGACCGCGCGTGGTGTTGCGTCGAAGTCAAGATGATTCAGGAGCTCCGGAGATCGTACAAGATCCATGTTTGGTACGAGCACATCATCGATGCGGCGACCGGAAAGGAGCACCTGCGAGAAGGTCCCCTGGATAAGGATCTTGTAATGGCAGAGACGAAGTTGACGTTGGAGAGTGATCGCAACATCTTGCTGTTTCTGGAGCGGCAGGTCAAGTTGCTGGGCTACCCGCCAAACTTGCAGTCGGCTTTGGCGCCAGGTGTACAGCAAAATACGGGTGAGAAGTCGAAGAGTCGATTGTAGTACCACAGATAACGGTCAGGACGGTAGTTCATGGTAGATGCTTTCAATCATTCAAAGACCAATAATGCTCCGGCCCTGCGCTGACTGTGCCATGTCTCGGAATGTACTCTTCTCCAGCTTCGGGCACATCCTGACTCAAGTTGAGCTTCTGCCTAAATGCTAGATAGTCCATGGGGTCCTCGACAAACTCGGCTATGCTCAAGCAGTCGACATTCGTCCACGAAGCGACGCGGTCCCGCGCGCTGAGGGGGAACCTCGGCCTCATATGGGAACCAAACCATCGCGGCACGAAGATGAAGCCCAGCATGATGCGCGGTACAACAGTCGTATTCGGCATGCCGGCATGCCACATTCTCAGATCCCTTACAATGATGGACCCCTTTTTGATAGTCGGCTGGAACGGCGGACTAATCTTTGCTCGCTCCTCAAACACCTCGCGCTTAATCCAGCCCATGTCTTGGAACGCGTGGTCCTTTTTGTTGTATTCGTTGTGCGTCCCGAGCCACACCTCGGTGCTCCCGTTTGCGGCAGACACCTCGTCCAAGAAGATGCACGCCTCGAGAAAGACAGGAAAGTCGAAATGGCGGCAGTAGTAATCGCTGTGAACGGCCTGTCGACCCTTGCCTCCCGGGAGAGCGACGTTGGCGGTTGCAAAGGCGAGCTGTGGGAGAGGCCCTATGATGTGCGATATCACCGCGACGGCATATGGATTAGCCCAGATGGTGGAGTGAAGATAGTCGAGAGAGAGGGGAGGTGTTTGAGAGATATTTTGAGCGGCCTTTCCCTGATTGTAATGGAGATTTGGCAGAGAGAGGTTTCGAGGGATGTCCAAGATCATCCGCCGGCGGATATGATCCAACGCGGCCAGCTCAACGGCATCTTCAAGCACCGCCATTCCATTTTCATGAAACTGTTCAAGGCAGTGCTGTAGATTGCAATGACTGATGACCTTTGAGGCCCTCTCATCCGCAGATATAACACCAGGATTGAGTGCCAAATTTCGACTCTGGTGCTTCGGTTCTGCTCTGCGCGAGACGCTAGACATTGCAGATCGATGCAACTTCACTGCAACCCGGCTTCGTGACCCCATTGGCTTCGACCAATGAGTCTGTACGAGCCTTTGTCCATGTTTCCAGCAACACCGGCGCGGTAGACAAAACATGATTAGCGCGGAACGGAGGACCCGGGGTGCAGCAATGTCGGCTTTGCTGCAGATCTGACGTGATTGTGTTTGCGGACGAGCAGCTGCGAATGCAACGATAATTCTCCCAATCACGTAACTGAAAGACTGAAGCTAGTCAAGTGATTGCCGTGAGCGCAGCGCCGCCATTTGAGTCTGCGCCGTGT
Source organism: Thelonectria rubi (assembly GCA_013420875.1). NCBI lineage: Eukaryota > Fungi > Ascomycota > Sordariomycetes > Hypocreales > Nectriaceae > Thelonectria > Thelonectria rubi. The sequence continues at coordinate 144,454 of WMHX01000098.1, read as the reverse complement.
GCGTTATTTTATGAGGCATCTCAAGTTGTCAATTGCAACGGAGGAAGTCGGACTCCGAGCCGCTCAAGTCATGATGACAAGCAATTTGATTGGTGTGAAGAGTGTCCATGATGGTGCCCTAATCCGAAGAAGCGTAAACTTGCCGACAGGGGTAATAATCTAGGCAGCTTGGGTGAAACGACTGCGATGAGGCAAGTTATCACCAACATGTTTTGATCCCTTACGGATATACTTTAATGTTACTCACCACTGATATTGATGACAGAGGCATATGTGTATAAGAGAGAGAGAGGGAGTACCTAGGTATACATCCTCGAGTCAATATAATACCCAGGATAATGAGTAACCATTGAAGAATTTGATCGTATTCATTTAGTATAACCGATCACGTTGCACGTCCATTGAAATGAAAGGAATTCAGCACTATTAATATTCCACACAGCGGGAGATTATGCATCTCAATCCCCCGAATCGTATCTAAGGAGTGTCGAGCTGAACAATCATGCAGGGATGCCTGAGGCATCGACCCGAGTCGCATGCAAGCTGAAGCATGGCTAACCCCGCTTCATGATCCTGTTGAACTTCTTGTGGACATTCTTAACATGTCAGCATCACGAGCGCTTTCGAGGTCAGTTCACGCGACCAAGGTCGAGTATCGGAGACTGGGGAACAGCGGTCTCAAGGTCTCAGTCCCGATACTGGGTGGCATGTCTATCGGGAATCCCGCATGGGCTCCGTGGATACTAAACGAAGATGATGCAAGTCTCCGTCCTCCTGTCGATCTGGTCTAAAGCTAAGAATATTAGTCCCTAAAGCTTCTAAAGGCTGCCTACGACGCTGGACTGTCAACGGTACGAGGTACCACATCTTCATATGAATCATCTGACTCTAGTAGTGGGACACGGCCAATGTGTATTCCAACGGTGATTCTGAACGTGTCGTTGGAAAGGCCCTCAAGAAATTCGACATTCCGCGTCGCAAGGTGCAGATACTGACCAAATGCGGCGGAGGCGTGGGAGAGCAACCGGAACTGAGAGCGCACGAGCACACGAATGATGTTCACCGAAGTAAAGACTATGTGAATCAATACGGTTAGTTAACTAGGCTCGATTTAAGTTCATGTTTATTCATTGTGCAGGATTATCACGCGCGTCAATCTTTGCGTCCGTCGAAGCATCGCTCGAACGTCTCGGAACCCGATACATTGATCTTCTCCAGGTCCACCGGTTTGATCCAGAGTCGCCCATCGAGGAGACAATGAGAGCACTCCACGATCTTGTTGCAGCCGACAAGGTCCGATACGTCGGGGCCAGCTCGATGTGGACATACCAATTCGCCATGATGCAATTCACTGCCGAGAAGTACGGCTGGACCAAGTTCATCTCGATGCAGAACAGATACAACCTTCTCTACCGAGAGGAAGAGCGGGAAATGAACAAGTTCTGCCAAGCCACGGGAATAGGCATCATACCTGCAAGTGAAACGCTGGCTCATGCTATCAACATGCCGCTGACAGAAAGCACCCAGTACGCTCCCTTGGCAAGTGGTAGCCTGGCGAGGCCGCTATCCGACTATGGGAACACGCCCCGGTCGAGCCAGTGGACTGGTAACCCGGAGACGGCTTACAACAAAACGGAGCACGAGATTATTTCGCGAGTCGAGGAGGTGGCTAAAAACCGTGGTTGGGCAATGTGTCAGGTCGCGCTATCATGGATCCAACAAAAAACGACGAGTCCTGTTGTTGGGCTGAGCAGTACTACTAAACTAGAGGAGGCCCTTTCTATGAATGGGAAAGTTCTCACGGCCCAGGAGATGGATTACCTGGAGCAACCTTACCGGCCGATTGCTATCGAGGGCCACGTATGAGTTGAAATCGCAAATGGGCGTGGAAGCAAGGCTTTACTACATATGAGATGAAATCCGTTCTATTTAATTCGAAAGCATACTACTGAGGACCTCTACATCAAACTTCATAAGGATAATAGGCATCCCATCGGAAACAAGAAGGACCGACGAACCTCGTGCGACAGCTATCCCCTCACCAATATACTCAGCCGGAAGTTTGAGCAACTGGTAACTGCCCCATGTGACCCAGGCTCCATCCGCACTTATCCCAATTCCACTTCTCCTCCAATTCTGTACCGTATGTGTTACCCCGGGGCCAGTGGGAGAGGTTGTCATTGCAATAAGACCCTGGGGAGTGAAGAGATGATTTCGCTCAGTGTCATCAGCCTTGAATGATAGCGGCCACATTCTTCTGAGCGGACACGAAGCCCTCATTTCAAGACACTCCAGCTGCCGACCAGTGGCATCCCAAATATCAACCTGGTAAAGTGATGCCCGGGCTACCAGATTTGAGTTGGCTGCAAGGCCTGATGGTAGGACCTTTCCATTCCTGCCAATGTGAATGATACGCGACTTCATGTTGCTCGCAATGTCCCATATCTTTATCCGCGCCGTACCTTCGTCAAACACTATCCGAGTCGAGTCAGCGGAGAAAGCTAACGAATGCATGTCGCAGCGGATTTTGGGACATGTATCGAGTGTGTGGATGCATTCGCCCGTGGCAGGGCGCCATATGTAAACCACGCCATCGCAACCAAGCGCAACCAATTCCGAGGTAGGTGAAAATGCCGCTGCTGTATACGGCCTTTCTTTTGGTGCTTGAATTTCCAATACCCGTCTGATCGTTTGCGTATCCAAGATGAGGGTAGGGTGCGGGTGGTCCATCGAGACAAGCCAGGCTCAAATCCGGCGAGACGGCCAAGTTCGTGTTCTCGCCAGGTACCAGCCCTGAAAGACGTTCCGATTCAGCCATGCAGCCCACGTTTGTGCTGGGACTCACTTTCCAAAGTCTCACTTCACCGCCCTCGTCCGCAGAAGCAATTAGCCTCCTATCAGGTGAGAAGGCCACTGCTCTCACCTCGCCTGTACGTGTGGTGAGACGATGTAAGCACTCCCCAGTGTCGACCCACCAGGTCTCAATCATTCCACCGCCGAAGACCAAAACCGCAATGTTTGGATCGCCTGGATCAGAACATCCCATGACTTGGGATGAGCCAACGTTCCTGGGCGGTAGCTCCATGACATGCCATGATTGTGTATCGGCCCACCACACTGATATCTTGATTCCACGCCCCCCAGCAGCCCATGTTGAGACGGTCAATCTGAACTCAGCCAAAAGTGCGAAGTGCTTGTACCTGTATTCTCCGTCATTCGACACTTGGTGAAGCAGTTGTCCCGAGTCGTACTCCCAGATTGATAGTGTGGCTGTTGTCGAAGAAGCGATTAACTTTGAATCATTCGAGAAGACTACCGAAAGAATCTTGTTATTCGTTGGTGCTCGGCTGCTCCGGTGAGCTGTCAAGGTTTTGAGTTGACTCCAAGTGTCCGACTCCCAGACTCGTATTATCCCGTCCCATAATCCGGACGCCAACAGTCTGCAGTTTGCTGAAAATGCCAATGCGGTAACAGGCTCCTCATACCCTTGGATGTTTGAAACAAGTCGACCGGTTTTCGCTTCCCAAATTCGAATTTCTCCCCCGGTCCATCCAGAGGCGACGAGATCTTGGCTCGAGATGACCATGGAATCGAGCCTATCGAGGGGGTTCCGCCAGTCAATGAAGCCAAGTCGCTGGATGCGGTGACCCGTGTCAACCCGCCAAACCACAATCCAGTACGATGATGCGGCGAGTATCATGGTTGAGTCTGCTGAAAAGGCTATGTCTCTCCAATACTCCTCATGTTCAGAACCGGACCCTGCTTGCAGGGTTGGCAGCCACTTTCCAGCCTTGACGTTCCAGACCTCTACATAACATGAAGATAGAACTCCGATGAGGTTGGAACTAGGTGAAAAGGCAAGTTTCTCGATGGGCCGATCGGAGCTTGTCATCAGGGTTTGAACGACGTGGCCCCATTGATCATTGACTCGAGGTTGAAGCGAGATCCATTTCGGGATTTGCGTCTGGGCCGTCTTGCGGACCGAACTCTTCAGAGGGGCAAAAACGAGCGCCGAGGAGTATAACTGCAAGGGCGAAGCCGCAAATGTCTGGATATTCGCGCTAATGAACCGAATTGTGTCGTCCAGGAACTCAGCCAGTTGGATGTCTCCAGAAAGCTGATGAAAATTAGCCAATATGTTCATTTTAGCCTGGACTTCGGAACTGTAAACAGACTCACCATACGAACTTGAGTCAACCTTTCGACTAACTCCACGCTTTCACGGGCTCTCTTGATGAGACTTAAGGCTTCCAGCCAATGAAGGAGATGTTCCTTCAGGAACAAGAGGATGGATTCGCTGGTCACTGAACCAACGTGTGCTCCTTCAACATGGTCGATCCAATGAAGACAGGCATATTGAAGCTCCGTTGACAGATGGCGATCTACCGTCTCCTGGGAAATGCTTGATTGGAGTGCTCCTGGAATCTTCAAACCGCACATGTCCGTTCGCAAAGCAGCCTTCATAACTCTCAAGCAAGCCATACCAAGAGACCCGTGTGTCTTGGCTGCGTCCACCCAAAAGGGATTGTGTTCTTGCTGCTGACTGTCCACCAAAAAGTCCCGAAAGGACAAGTGGAGTGCCTTCACGGGGGAAGAGGCACGTTCTGCAGGCGGAGGCACACTGAGAACTGAAGGCAGAAGCTCCAGCCGGTTTTCGATAAGCGGTTGCAGGTCATCGATATCGTTGTCATCGCGAAGTAAGCGCGCCAAGGCTGGTATCGGGAGGGGGCTTGACAACAATATGATGGATCCAACCACGCGCCGGAACTCTTGAATTATTCGGTGTTTCCGCTGTGGCGAGAAATCATCGTCGTATTGCTGCTTGAGAATGGCCAGATACATTTGGTTCAGCATCAACTCATGCGACCAAGCCGGCAAAGCAAGGATTTCGTTCATCTGCCTTTCTGGGTCCCCCAATCTCCGGTCATCCACGAAACGGCAAACAGTAGACGCGACGATGAACAATGGGGCCGCCATTTGGACAAGCAGATCGATCTTTCCCTTACCGGGCCAGCTGGGTGAAAGTCTCCCGGAGCCGTCGCTGACTGTATTGTAGCGCTCTCGGATGCTTGTCGTCATTTCGTTGAAGTACACCTGAAGGTCCTCCTTGATGACATCCTCAGACACGTCGTGTAAGATGAAGTCTTGATAGGTGGACTGGGGCTGCATGCTCTTGAATCCGCCCTTTACGGGGAGTTCGGGCCTGCTCGTTAAAAAGAATTTCAACCGAGGAGAACTTAATTCAGAGGCCCGAGGTAAGAGATCTTGGATGATATGGGCGATGGTTCGGCGGTTTCCATGTTGGCACTCGTCGAGAGCGTCGACAACCATGACGATTGGCTCTGGTGGAGGGGATGTAACTTTCGACAAAGGCTCAGCAATAAGCCTCGAAAATTGAGCCTGGTATCCTTGATCGAAGATTTGAGGAGTTTCGTCGATGGCCTGTTGAATGTGACGAGACGTGGCCGGTTGCCACCTTGACAGGCTAGCAGCCAAGGTAGTAAATAGCTTTGAAGGATTGGATCGATCCGTCTCGCCCTTCTTGAAGAAGAAACTCCCACCAAGCTTCCCGGATTCGGCCAACCGGTGGGCGACGGTGCGAGAGATGGTCGATTTCCCAGTGCCGGCCATGCCGTTCAGCCAGAACAGGGTGGCTGAGGTGGGATCGCTGGCCCATTCTTGAATGTCGCGGAGGATATCAACTCGTGTATTTTCCAGGCACATTGACTCAAGCCAATCTTCGGAGGAGTCGTGGGCGGCACCTAGGGCAGTAGGAAGGCGGTGGAGGACTGCCTTTGAATGGGAGGAGTGAACGGCATTACTAAGGAAATAGGTCAGAGGAGTCAGATGAGAAAAATAAAGGAAGAAGTAAAGGGGAGTGGTTTGTCTTACGTCAACTGGGTGATCTTCTTGTCGACTATAGGAGTGTAAGTTGTTAGCATCTATACCAACACTCGCGATTAAAGGACTGACTTGAATTCATCACTTCAAGAGCCCGTGGCGCATCTTGAAGATGCCTGGCCGGCACATAACCAAGCAGCTCAACCGCAAAAGCCGCTGCAGTAGCGGCGGCGTACCGTTGCCATTGGTCATTCTTGTGGGAGTCGGCATAGTCGCAAATGCCCCGAATGACAAGGCAGGGAAAGGAATTCATCAAGCCAGCCGCCTCCATCTCGACGCAGAGGCAATCTTCGCCCACAAGTTTGGATATGTTATCCCGAGTGGCAGCGTCCTTGACCAGTGTGTTGCCGGACGCCACGATGCCGTAATGGACCATTGGGTCGGTCGAGTCTTTCTCATCGCGTTTGACCTCTTGGGATGACTCGCATGCGTCGCAAGTACTACCCCCAACGTGATTATACTCGGCTGAAAACAGACGGTCGTGCACAAAGCCTCGGTGTGCGTACTGCTTCTTGGTTCGTGGGTTTTTCAGTTTCTTGGCCATGTCGTCGAGCAAACCCATCATCTTCGGCTCCTTGAACTCGTGATCCGCCTGCAGTTTCGCCAGTGCATGGAGCAGTACCGCCGGAGGCATGTTGAGTGTGCCTTTCTGCTCCCAAGTTTGATTCGTTTTTGCTTTCCCCAAGTCGTACTGCACCACTCCTCCAGTCCTTCCATCCGGTTGGCTGACCACGACGTCCCCAAGCCGAATATCTCGATCTGTAGTAATCGGCAAGGGGATGGCTCCTCCAATCCCGACGAGCAGGCCGAACTTGATATGGGGCAGCGAGGAAAGTAGTCGCGTTACCGTGGTTGCGGCTGAGCTTGTGCCGTAGGCTCCTGCGGGAAGCGAAGCGATGACGACATTGTGCTGGCCGATTTCCCCCCAGGTGTACGAGTTGGCATCGTTGCTATTCTGGTCGAACCCCTCGGGCTCGTCGTGTTCGTCACCGAGGAGCATGGTGGCCGTGGCGCACTCGATGGGTAGTGCGGCAATCCATCCGATCGAGTAGAGACTCGGGTTGGACAGTTTCTTTTTGGAACATGAAGCCATTGTGGGTTTGCGACCAAGACTCACAGATGATCGAAGCCGGCATGGAAAGCAGAAATATCAGAGAAATGGCGCACAGAAAGAAGAGGGGTAAGCAAATTTGCAACCAGGCATCACTGCGTCAGCCAACCCGCGTGCATCATTCGCACATTTGTTTCGTTACGCGCCCACTGATTTAAGCAACGCCGCCACCAAACACGCCAAGCATATGATGCTCCGCCCTCATAATGCAGCTACGCCAGCTCACACAATTCGAAGCCCGCAGAGGGCCATCTTACGAAGTTTGCCCATACAATCCTACCCACCACCGAAATCAACTACCCTGAGCTTGAACGAGGCGACTGGCCAAACGTCGGTCGAAGCCCCGTGCACCCAGCGTGCGTGCAGTTCTACGACGATCCAGAGCAGAAGCTCGAGTCGACGGGAAACGCGCTCAACGGGGTCGAACAAACGACGCCTGCGAATGACAGCAAATTCTGGGATGGGCAGATTGTCGTCGTGGGGATGCTTCACGGCGCCGGGACGGGAATGACGGGGCTAGGGATCGGACTGCAGGGCTTCGTGGTGCTGGTCTGCCTGGTGAGCATGCTGGTCCTGATGTGGAAGCCGTTGCCGCTCGTGAGCGAGTGGCCCGGGCAGTGGCTCGCGTTGGCGAGTGGGCTTGACAATGGCATGACGCGCGGGAGCTTGATGGGGGTGTCCACGGGGAAGGGGAGAGCGAGTGGTGAGGCCAGGGTTTGGCTCGTATCTTCGGATCTTGATGGGCAGGATAGTGGCAGCGAAGGATCGAGGCATGAGAGTGCAGGACCGGCGACGCTGGTACTGAAGGAAGAGAGGGGTGCAATATTGAGGGAGAAGGGACATGTGTGACCCAGCTCGTCTTGATTCGAAAACCACGAGTCTGAGCAGGACAAATCAGTGGCAGGATTTGGAGACTTGACTTACAGTACGACATAACCTGCTTAAAAAGGCTGATGGAAGGACAAGTCGTTTGTTCGGAAATGTATGGCAACTCCAGAGCTCTTCTCGCGAAGAAGCAGCGGCCGGGTCGCGTCTGCAAAAAGAGTCCATCATTTATAAAGCCGGCAATAATGACGCACCCTTCGACGAGGAAAGCCACCGCGAGGAGTTGCATGTCATCATGGCTGGTTTAGTGGACCACGAAGTCATGATGCAGGTGTTGGCGACAGCGAGAATGATGAGGAAAACGGGAGCGATTGACTCTCCTTGGACACATAGTGAGGCTCAGGCATGGCATATGCAAGTACCTAAGCAACGATGCATGATACTTATCATACCTCCCCAACCCTCCATGTCGATTCTCTCCCCATCATCACGAACCCATCTCTGCTCTTCGCTATCAAATCATGACAACCACGGACACAGAAGCCGACCTGGTCCGTGCGGGTTCGGAATACGCTACCCAATGCAAAAATGCGAAAAAGGTCGGGTCGCTGGGCGTGGCCGGATGGCGATTCCGATCATCGGCCTCTACAAAAGACGAGATATGAGACGATAGAAGACACGAAGCCGCAGACCACTCTCTCCGCTCCCGCAACCGCAAGAGCTCGCCCTCGACCATTCTCGCCATGGCCTTCACCGTCCTCTCCGACGCCAACGTGAGGCACATCCTCAGCACCCTCGCGCCCGAGGACGTCTCGACGCTGGTCGAGGCGCTCGAGACGGCCCTCGTGCGCTTCTCGTGCGGCGACGAGGCCAAGTACCAGCCTCACCGCGCCGTCATGGCCCGGCCCGACGGCCAGTCGACGCTCTTCATGCCGGCGTCGACGCCGGACCTCGTCGGCACCAAGATTGTCGGCATCCGCCCGACTCACGTGCCGGCGCCGTTGCTGCCTTCGGGCGTCCCTGAGCCGGGGCTCAAGAGCGTGCTGACGCTGTGCGACGAGACGGGCCAGGCCATTGGCGTGCTCAACGCCGCCGCCCTGACCGCCTTCCGCACCGCCCTGGGCTCCATGCTGCTGTACCGCTTCCGCCGCCGCACCGAGAAGATCGTCGTCTTTGGCGCCGGCAAGCAGGCCGTGTGGCACCTCCAGCTGGCGTCTCTCCTGCGGGGGCGCGACATCCGCACCGTCACCGTCGTCAACCGCTCGGCGGCGCGGACGCAGGCGCTCATCGACTCGCTGACCAAGGATCCGAGGTCGGAGTGGCCGGCTCACATCGCCATCGACGTCTTTGACGGCGGCGACGACCGCGACGCCGCGCTCGAGGCTCTCGTGGCCGACGCCGACGTCATCTTCTGCACCACGCCCAGCACCGAGCCGCTCTTCCCCGCGTCGTACCTGACGTCGGAGAGGGCGCGGGCTAAGACGCGCTTCATCTCGGCCATTGGCTCGTACAAGCTCGACATGCAGGAGATCGACCCGGCCTTCCTGAAGCAGGTTGTCGACCCGTCCAGCGCGCTGGCCGACGGCGCGTACAAGGGCGGTGCGATTGCCGTCGACAGCCTCGAGGGCTGTCTCGCCGAGGCGGGCGAACTCGTCAAGGCCGACATCCCCACCGCCAAGCTCCTCGAGATTGGACGCCTGCTCGATCCCGAGAGCACGGCGGACGCGGACGAGCTGAAGAAGTGGCTCGAGACGGGTCTGGTGATTTACAAGAGCGTGGGTGTCGGCGTCATGGACCTGGCGATTGGAAAGGTGCTGCTGAAGTTCGGGCGGGAGAGGGATGTTGGCATTACGACGGATGATTTCTAAAGGGAGCGAGACAATGAAATATCAAGTAAAATAATCCACCCGACCATGCACTTGTCGCGAGAATGGTTCGTTGTTGATGGAGTCACGTCTCCTCGCTCCAGCTAGAGGGCTGCTCTAGTTTGTTGGTAGACGAACCGGCCAATGGCGATGGCTCGATCAGCTGAACCGCTGTAACAAACTGCCCTCAGCGGCCGTTAGCTCTGGTCAGCTCGTGCCTCAAGCCCTGCAGGTCTCATTAGTTTCAGCCGTCGCCCCGCGGACCGACTTCGCCCGCAGTCTCAGCGCCATCGGCCATCGGGACGATAGATTCGACGGCGGCGGGCGAATTGCCAACTGGAATCCCGGCCAAGCTTACTGCTCCTGTTCTTCCTCGGTGTGTCAACTCCCACTACACCATCCACGAGAGAATGAGACGCATCAAGTCCACACCGCGAAATGGCCTCCCCAGCGACTCCCAGAGCGTGCGAATCCTGTCGCCTCCTCAAGGTCCGCTGTCGTCCCGGTCCCGCGGGCGACGCTTCGGCTTCGGCTTCGGCTTCGAGGCCGTGTGAGCGGTGCGTCGCCTCGGGCAAGGAGTGTCTCTACTCGGCGCCGCGGCGGACGCGCAGGAAGCGAACCGACGTGAGAGTCAGGGAGCTCGAACAGGAAATGGCCGTGTTGAATGGGCTTTTGAGGGAGCAGCGAAACGGCGACTCTTTGCGTCGAGGTGAGTTGGCTGCTCCGTCTGGACGGCATCAACATGCATCTTATACTCCTTCCATCACATCCACACCAGCCTTCCCTCTCTCATCGCACAATGACCCCATCGCCCTTGGCCTCGTCTCTCTCCAAGAAGCAACCGACCTCTTCCAGTGGTATACAGAGAGCCTGGCCCCCCAACGACCTCTCGTCGTCTTCTCGCCCGGCACAACCTCGCAACCCGTCCGCTCGACCCAGCCAACCCTCTTCCTCGCCGTATTAGCAGCCGCAGCAGGGACGCGAGACGAAGCGCTCGGGATGCGCCTCAACGAAATGGTCTTTTCCGTCTACGCCGACAAGATCATGCTGCAGGGGGAAAAGTCGCTCGAGTTGGTCCAGGCCATTTTGATCACGACGAATTGGTATTGTCCGCTCAACACGTACGACCGCCTCAAGTTCTACCAGTTCGTGCATATTGCCGCCACTATGTGTATCGACATTGGCCTGGGAGAGTCTTTTGAGAATAATCTCCCTGACGATGCGCCGGGGGGGCTTCTCGATTGCTGCCGCACTGTGCTGGCCTGTTACATCTGCTGCTCAAGGTCCGTCCTGCTGACACTTCTCTGTGGCGGTCCGCTGACTCTGGAAAGCATTTCGCTCAACTTTCACCGCCAAAACATGTTCCCCTTTACCCATCGCGTATCCGAGTGTCTGGCAGCCTTGGAGTCGTCTCCGGCCAGGTCCCCTGTCGACGCCCAAGTCGCCGCCTGGACGAGGCTTCAGAAGGTTGTGGACGACGATTCCGCGCGTGCTCTGAGGTTGAGAGATTGTTCCAAGACGGCGGACTTGTCGAGCCCAGAGGTCCAGGAGAGTCTGCAGGAATGCTCAAACAAACTACAGATGTGGAAGATGAGCATCCCTGCCGAAACCATGATTTGTATGACTCCCTCCGTCTCTGGTGCTTCACTCTCGCTGATATGGCGTAGGGCCCCTTCTCATCCAGTACCGCGCTATTACCTGTCTCGTCAACGAGGTCGGTCTCCATGTCGAATACAGCACCGACGACTTTAAACCGCCGTACGTCATTTTCCAGCCGGAGAGAGGCATTCACCCGTCGCTCACTCCCGCGCATCTCGGGTGCATCATCAACTGCGTCTCGGCAGCGCAGGGCCTCTGCGACATCTTCATGTCCCTGTCGAGTAATTACGTCCAGTGCTTCCCCGTCGCCACCTACGCTCGCCTCGGCTACGTGCTCGTCGTCCTCGTCAAAGTCTCCGTGTCCGTCCTCTCGCAGAACGGCGCTCTTCGCGGCATGATGGCTCCGGAGATGACGCGCGCAGAGGACTATCTCGACCAGGTCACCGGGAAGCTCCGCGCGGTTGCTGCAAACAGCTGTAGAGTGGCGGCGAAGTGGCTGGAGGTCATCGAGAGCATGGCGAGCTGGTTTCGGCAGTTTCGCGATGCCATTTCTCACGGAGGTGATGCCGCGATTGAGTTGGGCATCCTTGAGCCTCTCAAACATCTCAATATCAACGTAGGAACGAATGACGGGGTTCAAGGAGCCAACACTAGCCAGCACCAGTCGGTCCAGCCCGTCCGAGATTCTAGTCTCAGCCCAAGGGCTGAAGACGCCTTGGGCAAGAGGCAGATCACGCAGTTTGAGGACATAAACCCGCAGGCCGTGGGCTGAGCGAGGGCGTCGTATCGTTCGTCGAACAGGATGACTTGGCCGAGTTTGTCTCTCTCCCAACATTTAGTGAGACCGATTTTGACATGCATCTTCATGAGTCCGCCAGCTGGATGGGAGTGGGATGCGATTTTAAGGACGGTGCCTAGCAATGATATGAATTTTGTAGTATACGTAATATATGCTATCTGGAGAAATAATTAATAACACCCAATACAGCCCATTAATCGAACAAGACTACCCCAGACTGGCCTTAGAGGACAAACCCCTCTTCCATCAATTAACCCAAGTTCAGTGAGCTCACTCACTTCTCACTCTCGCCTCGCAACTGCATCGCAATCTCCCGCCTCTTCTTCTCCCCTTCCAGTCCCGTCACTACCTCGGTATGCTCCTCTTTGAGCTTCTTGTTCTTCACCAGGAAAGACGCCAACAGCCCACACGCGGTGATGCACATGCTCTCCACCCAAATGTCCCGGATCGCACGGTGATATGCTCCGCGTACTACCGTCTGTTGCCCGGCGTCGAGCGCGCTGATGTGAAAGATGTTGGCCTCTGCGTGAGTGCCGGAGAAGGAGGCCGCCAAAGCCTCGTTCCCTAGGTGTTGGATGAGTTCTGCCTGCTGAGACGTCATCTTATTCGCAAAGGCAGCCGAGCTGATGACCACGGCAATGGCAGACGCCATGTTGCGCACCAGACTAAATGTCGCCGTCGCGGCGGCATTGTCCTGGGCGGGAACGCTGCTCTGCAATGCGATGAGAGGCGGCTGGAAGTCGGCGCCGGATCCGATGCCAAGGATGATCTGGTAGATGATGATCTTGCTCCATGTCTCGGAGCCGGGAAGGTCATAGAGAAGGCCGCAGCCGATCAGCGAGATGGCAAAGCCGATGCGTAACAGACCAATGTAAGAGCCAGTAACCTTCATGTAGATGCCGGCGACGGCGGCAACAAGAGACAGAGTCAGGGCAAAGGGGAGTACCAGTACCCCAGACATTAACGGACTCTTACCCAGCACAGCTTGGAAGTAAACGGGGAGGAAATAGGCGCCTTGGGTAAAGACGATGCCATGGAAGAAGTCGACCAGGATGATGGCCATGTTGGAAACGTTGCCGAATAGGTGCGTGGGGATAATGGGATACTGGGCAAAGTACCGCTCAACTAGCATGAACAAGACAAAGGCCAAAGGTCCGGCCACAATGAGGCCGATGACAACGGCCGAGGCCCAGGGATGAGTGACGCCGCCAAACTGGAGACCCAGCAGGAGCATGACGGTGCCGCCGGTGATTAAGACGCTGCCAAGCCAGTCCACGGCTCTGATGCCGGCGAGGACTGGCGTATGGGGAGCATGGATCTTTAGGGTCAAAACGATGATGACCATGGCTAGGCCGGTTATGGGAACTATGCTGCGAGTTAGTATGCGTGAACCCACATGGCAGCATGAGATGGGAGCAGGTCGTACGGTTGATGTAGAAGCACCAACGCCAAGATGCCTTCTTGGCGAGTGCACCTCCGATGACGGGGCCGAGGGATGAAGCTGCAGCCCAGACCATGCCAATCATGCCATAATATTTCCCACGCTCTCTGATGCCGTGTTAGAAGAGTGAAGGAGTCTCGGCGGGCGCATCCTCAGCTCAACATACCTGGGAGAAAACAAGTCGCCGATGATAATGCCCGTCAGCGAAAGCAGCCCACCGGCGCCGGCGCCCTGCACCGCCCTCCCGACAACCAGCATGGATATGGAAGCGGCGGCGCCGCAGAAGGTGCTCCCGAGAAAGAAGACGGCGGCGGCGAGCAGCAGGATGGCCTTGCGGCCCCAAATGTCGCTGAACTTGCCCCAGCTCGGGATGAGGCTCGCGGCGGCGAGGAGGAAGGCGGATCCGACCCAGACGTAGCCCGAGGCGGACTGGAAGTGGTCGGATATCGTGGGGAGTGCCGTGGTCACGATGGTGACGTCGAGGGCGGCGAGGAAGACGGACATCTGAGACGTTGGTGTCTTGAGGCTTGAGGAATGGGCGGGGTTGGTCTGACTTACACAGAGGGCGCCCATCAACAAGCCAGTCTGTATCCTGGCCTTTTCGTTTTTCCCTTGGGTATTGCATTCTTCCTCTTTTTCAAGACGGCCATGCATCTCGTTGTTGCTGCCGAGTTCCAGCGCGTCCCCAGACATGGCGTCCAGCGCAGGCGGCGAAGTCGAAGTCGAGGAGGACATTCTCGGAGCCGAGGCGGACAGAACAAGCCAAGCGATCTTATCAATCATGCGAGGATGCGACTCGAGCAGGCATCGAACAAGATCCGGCGCAGATCACCTCATATACTCCGGTCGGATCGGGGAACTGCAGGGATTCCGGCGCTCGGGGCTTACCTGGCGCCGGCTTGGCGCCGGTTCCCTACCGGCGTGGTGTGAGAACAGTGAGATGGCTCCGGCGGGTGGTGGTGTGAGGGGGAGTGGACGATGGCGATGGGCCGACGGGCCGATGGGACATCTTATGAGGACTCCGTGAGCTGTGGTCTTAATGTCGAGCGGAGCAAAGGGTTCAAGCCGACTTCCACTATGCCGGCCTTCTCAGCCAGCGACCTCTTAGTGCACTCCGAGGGCCACAAAGAACAGAGAGATGGAAACAGAACGGGTCACAGACTCCAATGCGTGTTATTATTGCGCTTGGATCGACTGCAGAGTAAATTCGCGTACAACGTATCTTGTATACTCCCTTGGTAGAGCAAACATCGAGTTGCTTCAAGCCGCCAACACCACTCGGCTACTTAATCTATGCAACACTCTATTCATCCCAGATGGTCGCCACAACAGCACCCGTCAGCGTGACTTGCCCAATCTTGCCCCCCTCGTCTTCGGGGATGATCTTGCCAGATGCAAGGTCTCGCTTCCAGATGACCACAGTCTTATTCCGCTGATGCCCAACCGCAATCTTGTCTCCGGCCTTGTTAAAGGAGAACTGACGCGGCAGCCAACCGCCAGACGGCGCCAGCTGCACGAGCTCCAGCGTGCCGTCCTCGTTGATGGCAAAGGTGGACAGGGTGTCCGAGGGGCCGGTGCCCAGGAGAGGCGAGTCGGGGAACGACTTCTCCCGGTTCGACACGACGAGGAAGCGCTTGTCGGGCTGGAAGCAGTGAGTCGTTAGTCTTTCAAACGTGGGAAACACAACTTACGCTCATGGCAATCTCGCTAGTGGGTGCTTTTGTCGCAGGGAGATCGCCGTCAATGGCGGGGATCTCGAATACTTTGGTAAAGGCCAGGCCAGTCTTGGTATACTTGACGCGATACGAGTACACCTTTTGACTCAGCTCGCCATTAAAGAAGAAAAAGGTACCGCCGTTGGCCATGATTCGAAAGAAGCCGTGGCGTGGTCCGGTGCCGGCATCAGTCGTCAGGCCGTCCACCTCGGTAATGGGCGCGATGGTGCGCTTGTTGTAGGTGTATACGCGACAGCGATCACCGCCGAGGTCCGGGATAACGACGAATTTGTTCCTTGGGTCGAGTATTACGTGGTGCAGGTAGCTTCTGTCCTGGCGAGACGCGACTGGGCCTGTTGTGCTGATGTTTGGGAAGATTTGCTGCAGCGGGTCGGTTCCTGGGAGGGCTCCCTTCTTGCCAAGGGCGAATACTGCTATGGCGCTTCGGTTGCTATCGCTGGTTAGCTTGAGTTGAGGAAATTTCGTGCTTTTTGACTTACTACGAAGAACTCACGTAACCCCGTGCTCCAGAGGAGGAAGTAACCATCTCGCCGGCAACGCCGCTCAACGGTGCGTTCACCCGCGCAATGCGGCTCAGAGCACCATCCGCATCTATCGAGAAGGAATTCAGCGAGCCCGATGTTGAAGCGCTGCCGCCGCGGTCAAGGCAGTACAGCACCCGAGACGCGCTGTCGAGGGTGAGCCAGGAAGGGTTCACTTCGCAGTCCGTCGTCCTGGAGGTGACGGCGAGAGTGTGATTATTCTTGGACCCAGTGAGGGCCAACGTCGTCACGTTGCCGCCCGAATCGGCTGCGAAAAGAGTTGTGGCGCTGCAGGTCGCGATCCATACTGCGGACCCGAGGAGGAAATCGAGGCTGCGACAACGCATAGCTGTTTTCGTTTGTGCTCAATGGGGTACTTCGGGAGGAGTATAGGAAGAAGTGAAGGAGAAAATGGCTGGACTCCAGTCCTTGAGCGAGATCGAGGCTCCCCCGAGTCCAGCGGCTGCATATATATCTACTCGCTCCTCTGCATTGGGCGATTCATTCCATACAGCCCGGGCGGCACATGCGGACATTTCAGGGGTCTCGTCGAGAACTCTGTTGCGAATCCTCTGCTGAGCTAGTCCGCAGAATGCAGTGACGCGAACTGATGATTCTCCATGGACCGGGGGCATCAACTTGCGCCCCAATGATAAAGTATAAATCCAATGTGAAACAGTTATTAGCAGGGGGGAACAACTTGAAAAGAAGGTTAGTTGTAAGCTACTCGTATAGGCTAATTGAGTCCCTGTTTGCGAGCGGTTGACGGGATCTGATTGATGGAATTGGGAGGGAGATGAATTCTTCCTAGATGACGACCCGACATCAGACGGATTGACAGATCTCTCTTCGGACCTCCCAAGCGCGCAGCCTACCAATCAAGACCGAATGCTTCCGGCCGGCTGAAGAAGTGCAACACGACGAACAGAATGCCAAGAGCCGCGGCTCGGATAGCGCGGCCCAGGTGCATTGGCATTGCCGGGATAATGCAAGAAAAACCTCCGTTCGAATCATGTTTCGACAAGCGTGGGATTGCTCGCGGGAGTCGCGGTGACGATGACATTCTCGAAGCCGCCAGGAACAAGTCCAGTCGATCTCGATTCTTTTGTTTGCATGTGGGGAAAAGGGTGCCCAGATCTTGATTTTAGTTGGTTTCGTCGTGGAGAGATTTATGCTTGTGACGTCAAGGAACTGGGAGCTACCATGATCTCATTGCTGCAGGGTTGGGAACACGAATTACAGCTATTGAGGGTTTAGGTTATAAGGCAGGATATCTAAATCAAGAGCGCAATCTATGAGTGAGTCAGTTCTCGATCATATTCCCCGGAACCAGCCATCACACCTTCTGTGATAGCCGAAAACATGGCTCGTCTCCCGTCGACCCGTCAGCTCCTACGGCTGCTATCCTTCATAGCGACCTCATCAGCTTCGTCCTTGTATTCCACCTACACCTTCAACCCCCTGGAGCATCTCGGCGGCATCGCTCCCTACTTTGAATCCAAAGACCCTCCGGCATCCCCAGACGCCCCTCAGGGATGCACCGCCGACCGAGCCGCCTACTTGGTGCGCCACGCGGCCATTTACGCGAACGATTTCGACTACGAGGAGTACATCGAGCCCTTCGTCGAGAAGCTGCAAAACCACACCACCATCGACTGGAGCAAGATCCCCTACCTCAACTTCCTCGGCGACTGGTCGGCGCCCGTCTCCGACGCCGAGGCGGAGCTGCTCACTCGCGTGGGCAGGCTGGAGGCGACGCAGCTGGGCGTGGACTTGAATTTCAGATACCCAGGCCTGCGCCTGCCGAGACGAGTGTGGACGTCGTCTGCCGAGAGAACCGCCAAGTCTGCGCAGTCGTTTGTTCGCGGGCTCGAGACGGACAACCAGACCATCAAAGTCGTCGGCATCTACGAGTCTGAGGAGTCGGGCGCCGATAGCCTCACCCCGTACTCGAGCTGTCCGGCCTACTCCTCGTCGGCGGGCAGCGACGAGTCGGCCGTGTACCAGGAGAAGTACGCCAAGCCCATCGTCGCCCGCTTCAACGAGCTGGCGCCCAAGTTCAACTTCACCGTCGACGACGTCTTCGGCATGCAGCAGCTCTGCGGCTACGAGACGGTCATCCGGGGCAGGTCTCCCTTTTGCAATCTCGAGCTCTTCACGCCCGACGACTGGCTCGGGTGGGAATACTCGGAAGACGTCCGCTACCACTACAACGTAGGATACGGGAACAATGTGGCCGGTTACGTCGGCCTTCCCTGGTTCAACGCGACGGCCAGCCTCTTGCTGAACGAAGTCTCCGACCAGGACCTGTACGTCAGTTTCACGCATCGCGAGCTGCCGCCAATGGTCCTGGTGGCCATGGGCCTGTTTAACAATTCCGAGTTTGGCGGTAGCGAGACGCAAATTAACAAGACGATGCCGCTGGATCGGATCAACTACCGCCGAGCGTGGAAGAGCTCCAGCGTGCTGCCATTCCTGAGCAACATTGCCATTGAGCGCTTCAACTGCACCGGGAGTTACGGGTACGACGACGGAGAGTACTATAGAGTGTTGGTGAACAGCGCGCCGCAGCCTCTTCCGGGTTGCTCCGACGGTCCGGGGACGACGTGCTCAGGGAAGGGTTTCGACGAGTATGTGCAAGAAAGGGCGGATATGTTTACTGGTTTCTCCGAGGAGTGCGGTGTTAATTACGATAATAGCACGGATACTCTCTCGATTTATGGGCCCAACTGAATGAGGCTTTTGGAGCTAGAAATAAACATATTCACTCGTCTTAATCCTTTAAAGACCAGGTTCCAAACTGCCAGGTTAAACGTGAGATGCACAAGCGAGAAGCGCTCAGCCATAGTACTACACCCAAGTGGATTCAATTATTCCCATCATGAAGGTAGAATGACTCGCAATCAAGTTAGAAAAGATCGGTGCGTGAGGTTGCATGAAAATGTATTCAAAGAGCTCCTAACACGAACCCTAACCTTAACCCTACAGCGAACAGATGGCGGCGTGCAGCCAGAGTCGATAAGGCTCGCTCCTGTGTGCGGTTAATTGAGAATTGGCCACACTCAAAAGTAAAGCATCTTCGAAGACGTTCAGTCAGCAAGGACATCAAGATTGTGTATTTATATACTAAGACAGTGTAATATATAGTAGTAGTAGTGTAGTATTTAACGCCGGGCCGTTCCTTTCCATAGGACAAAGGGCGCCTGGCTAGCTGGCTTGTCTATCGCAGATATGAAAGACAGCAGTGCAGTCTGTATCCTAAACCATAGTCGCAGTAATAGGTTACATGGAGGGCGAGGGGCAGCAACTGAGGGCGGCGATTACGATACCTTATATTAAGATATATAATACACCAGTACACCAAGTGCTCTAAATTCCATAGCATGGAGCTCTTTAGGCGGCCAAGCACTGATCATCTACATCAGGCTGGTGCTTAGAAATTAGAGGGCCTCCTAGTCCCATCGTCTCCTGCAGACTTGCACGGCACCCACCAGCGACTAATCTTAGCGGCATAACGGTGGAACAAGGCAATGAAGAGCCCTTGACGAGGCTTCCTTTAAGGCGTTTTAGGACCTTAGCGGGCCTGGATGTCTTATGTCAGGGCAAGAGTGAAGACGGCTGAAATATGACAACAGCCTCCTCCCCAGAGTTCAGCCAGCTCTCTCGAAGTATCCATATTAGCAATGACTCAGCTACAAGACTGGCACTGCATCAAATTCGTGAAACATAAAAGGGCGTAAAAGAAACTGCTCATCCTCCCCCCTTCCTGTCGTGGTACGAAAACGGTTACACCGGCCTAAAAAGAGGCCAGGCATGATATCACTAAGTGGCTAGGCGAATCAACCAGGCCGTCCCACGAGGTACCGCGCAGCTTGAGCCTAGATATATCCGTACGTTACAGCCCTTTCTCCTCTGAAAGACGCTCAAACCAGTCCAGCATATAACCAGGGCTTACTCGCGGCTCGCTTTCCGCGCCTCCCTACCTACGCTACCTGTACATATGTGCCAGAGGTCCAGAACTGGGCATCCCCTCCCTCGCACTACTCGAACAGCCCGTCTCCTCCGCACGAATCCTACATGCACTGCAACGTCCCCCAACTCGGCTTACACAGCCAAGTTCCAGCCCGCCACACGACAGCAGCGAGACCGGGGTTGCGCCTCCCCGGAGGCGTCTGCATTGATGCCTGAATATGCTGGGAATAATGCATTGTCCCACCTGCAAGAGCGGCAACCGGCGGGTATATCTATGGGCGTCCCCTTCGCACCTTGTGCAAGCCTGTTTTTCCCCTTTTCATCTCTCTCTGCCTCACCGGGGGAAAAAGTGCACACATCGCCGCGAATCGCGCCTCAACTCGCAACATGGGCTACGCTGAACTCCAGTGCCAGATCTGCGGCGTCGGCTTCAACATCAGCCGCTGCCGCACCGCCACGGAGCCTCCGAGCGCGGCGTGGCGGAACACGGCCAATGGCGTCTGGGACTACGTCGACATCAGGGCCATGAACGGCGTGTGTCCCAAGCGGCAGGGCTGCTTGTACGCGGTCAAGGCTCGACCCGGCCAAGTCTTCGGTACGGCGGATGACTCTGCGAGCGACGACGACTATCAGCCTTCCGAGGGAAGCCAAGAAGACGACGGTGAACAGTCCGTCGACGCCGACGCCAACATGGACGCCGAGGCCGCGCTTCTCTACGACAAGTTCAAGTCCCTTTTCGACCCGCGAAATGCCGGACCGCCGCCGGTCCTGGTAGACTCGGAAGACCAGACGGGCCAGCTCGCCGGCGACTCGGAGCACATCGCCGGGCCGGACTGCATCTCGATCCACGCCTTCAACGGCCACTCCATCTCGGCCGAGGCCATGCGCGGCTGCACCACGGTGCAGTGCCTCGTGCGCAAGAAGGCGGCCTGGCGACGGCTCCCAGACGACGACGAGTTCGAGACCAAGGGCAACTTCTTCCTCAGCGGGCTGAGCGACAGCGCTCCGCGCGTCGACATGGCGTGTCCCGTCGTGTTCCCGGCGCGGCACGGGGCCGACGAGGCCAACGCGGCCAACCGCGTCTGGAACCCCGACGACACCAAGACGTACTCGATGCCCTTCCACCCGACCTGCCTCGAGCTCTTCAAGCGCGCCACGCTGCACCGCTACGGCGTCGTCGACGTCGACTGCCTGATCCAGTGGTGGTGCCTCGAGGGCCGCTACGACGAGTTCCGCACCATTCCGCGCGATCCCGCCGTCGCGAAGCACCAGCAGTGGGATCACAACCCGGGCGACGAGTACCTGGCCGCGAACCCGTGTCTCGTGCCCGGCCTCGAGTCCGTCTTCGCGGCGGTGCAGCAGCAAGGCATCGAGATGGAGTACGCCCGCGCGTGGAGGAACGCGCCGGCCTCGGACGACGTCTTCTCTCGCCTGCCCGCCGAGATCCGCCTGATGCTCCTGCTCCTCCTCGACTCCCGGGACGTGGCCGGCCTGCGGCTCGCGTCTCGCACGTTCCGACAGGTGCCGCAGGCCGTGTTCCGCAGCCTGGTCCTGCGCGAGTCGCCGTGGCTCTACGAGGCGTGGGCGTCGATGCCGCTGTCCTTCTGGGCGACCACGACGGCAACGGAGCTGCGGAGGAAGGGCAAGCGAGATGCCGTGGAGCGAGCCCGGCTCCGCGAGGCCGTCCGGATCCTCGAGGAAGAAGCCCGCGAGGCCGACGAGCCGGGCTTGCACGACGAGGCCATCGAGGCCACGCGGCGGACGATGGCATCCCTGCCCTACGCCGTCGACGCCCCCCATCCCCCCAAGCCGGTGACGCTCCTGGACTCGGGCCGCACCGACTGGTACCTCCTCCTGACGCTGCTCGCCCGGCACCGCCACGGGCTCTTGGGGGTGCGCAACCGGCGCCGCGTCTGGCGCGACTGCCAGACGCTGCTGGACCTCATCGACGAGTACCGCCGGCAGGGCCGCATCACGCCCAAGCGCGAGGACGACGAGGTCGAGCGGGCGCGGTGCGCGAGCGACCGGCTCATTGAGACGACGCGGCGGTGGAACATGTACTGCGCCGCCGGGAAGCCGGGCGTCTACAACCCGGACGAGTGGGACTAGATTGATATGATCCAATGCTAAACGATGTATAAGGTCTGCTTGTTCGCCTCAAAGCCGCCCATTGCTTTGCCGTCCATGATGCCGTGCAGGTAGCAGTCGCCGATGAATTCGTAGCAAGGCCTCTCTCCCACGCCGGATATGCTCCTGGGTCCTACGGGCCTCAGCACCAGCGGTGTGTTGCTGCCGGGAATGACAAAGATCTCGTCTGCCGTTGGAATGGTGAGGACGGCCATCTTGGGGCCGATGCCCATGCGCCCCGACTTGCTGACGATGAACCGCCTGTCCCGTGTAGTTGTCGTGATGGCCTGGTTCATGCCGCCCGTCTCCTCCGGATCGAGACCAGACGTGTTTCTTGTCGCAGCATTGCTCTTTCGTCGCAGCTTGAGGTGATTGTTGGCTTCGCACCAAGCATTGAACAAGGCCTCATCACCTTCTACGGCCCTTCGTAGCGACTTTCCCTGAGCTGAGCCGTCTGAATCACCCACCAATCCTACAGTATCGCCGCAAAGCGTGCGCCAGAACGAGTCTCTCCAGTTACCGTTCGTGTTGCCGCATTCTTCCTCGGCGACCTTGTGCCAGTGCTCAAAAATGGACACCTGGCCCCCGTGCAAACGATCCAGCAGATGTGTCGAGGCCCTCCGGATGGAATCGACCCTCAGGCCCTCCAAGACCAGTGTATTCGTGTCTGCAACCCTCGCACTGGCCTTCGATCCGAGACTGGCATCATAGAGGGGAAGCTGATGCACAAAGTGATACAGCGTTCCCCCATGCGCATACGGCTCAGACAAGTCGGGGACCCAAGGCGGCAGCGCGGCGGAAGAAGTTCGACTCGGTCCTGTTTGCTGGCAGAGGGGGGCCAGAGAGCCACCGGCTTCAATCATCTTGAGAATCGCCTGGCCGTATACCCGTGAAGGGTAAGTGCCCTGTGAATAGTCGGGGACAAGCGGCGGCTGACCACCCCAATCTGTGACCAAGGGCAAGAGGGCGAAGATCTTATCCCTTGGGTCGGTTGCCGCTCTGTACCGAAACTCACGAACCAGCTCCTCCAGGGATATCGCCCGCCCAGCGCCTCGTTTTGCTCTCAGGTCTTGCAGCACGGGCAAGAGGTCAAGGTGCAGATTCAGCATGTCGTGAACTCCCGGCGTCGACGAACAACAACCGTCGCGATGGCGCTGGAAGTTGGACACGGCCGCCAGCAGAGTCGCCCAGGGCATCTCGACGGGGCCGTAGATGACTGTGCAGTCCTTGGGAAGGACGCACTCCTGCACCGTCCAGACCCGAGTCCACCAGTCCCGCGAGACGAGCCAGTGCGCCGCTCGCCTCGCGTTTGTCAGGTACGTGTGGCTGTCATCCGGTTCGAGTTGAAAGTAGGCAACGTCGCGGGGGTGGGCGTCCTCGGCGAGGAGGCGGAACATGCAAAAGGCTTGAAAGATGGCGTCGTCTTGCGTGGAGGGGAGGTTTCGCATGCCCAGCGTTGGTCTGTCGCGGTGGTCCCCGTGCCAGACCGCCGGCCTCGTCTTGTCAATCCTAAATGTGTCGTTGTTCTCGGGCCTTGGAGCTGCCGACGAATTCGATATTGCCTGGAGCTCCCCCATCAGGGAACCGGAGCTATCGAGCGTCGCCAACGAAGCCACGAGGTTCTGGAGGAACTGGTCCGTCTCTGCTATGATCCGGTCAACTTCCTGGCTCTGGCCCTGCGTGACAGTCGATACGGGCGTTTCAGGCTCGTCGCCCAACCATATCAGACAGCGCCAAGTCAAGCTGTATATGTCGGTCATCAGCAGCACCTGGCTCGTCTTTTCTGCCGTGTCGGCTTGGTTGATGCAGAGTGCATCTACCCACAGCGTGCGCGGCTTATCAGCGTAACGGAGACGTTTCAAGACACCATACAGGTTCCTAGTCACGTCGACTTTTTGCTTGTTGACGTAGACGTGCGGCATATCGTCTCGCGAACCCCATACGTAAGACAGGGCCTTTGAAATGAACCGTCAGTCATTGATCGAGGTGCAAAAAGGGACTCTGTCACCTCGTATGGCGGCACCGCGAGGAGCTTGGCGAGTTGTAATTGGCATCGCGGGGGGTCGAGGCCGACACCAGGTTCTAGCACGAGAAGCCTGACTTCTTTTTGAAGAGGATCTAGCGGTGTGTAAAGGACCATCAGATTGAAGCACGGTCTGGTTGGAGGTTTAAATACGATTCCCGGACTTGGGGGGAGGAAGAATGCAACCGCTTGAATGAAGAAAGCTTGGTGAGGGGGTGGCGCAGTGAAGGGTCTGGTCTAGGACGGTCACCCAATGAACGCACAAATGTCTCGCTGTAGGCAGAGTAAGCCACGAAGCGCAATAGCTTACATCATCATAAATAGTAAACAAGAATGAAACACAAAACATAAGTGCATATCAGTCAGAGAAAGCAAGACTAGGTCTAATTCGACTCGATCCGTATTCATTGTCACTCCAGTGAGTCCGTCGACAAACTCATGACAATACCCCCTACAGCTTGTGGCCCTTCCCGCCCTTGTGTTTCCCGTCATTTTTCTTGCCCTTTCCGGTCTTCTTGGGCTTCTTAGTCTCCGTCTTTGTAGTCCTCGTCTTGGAAGTCTTCGACGCCGTCTTCGCCCTTGTCGGCTTCGGCGCCTTGGTCTTGGTCTTGGTCTTGGTCTTGGTCTTGGCCACGGCAGGTGGTGTCTTCTTCGCCGTCTTGGTCGTCTTCGTCTTGGTGGTCCCGTGTCTCCCCGGCATCTCCGTCTCCGTCTGCTCCGGCTTCTCCGTATCCGTCTCCTCCGGCTTCTCCGTCTCCGTCTCCTCCGGGTCCTCCGACTCCTTGTCGCCACCTCCGCGATGCCGCTGGTTCGCGCGCTTCAAGGTGCGCTTGGTGAGGTCGCAGCCTTCGCAGACGCCGCCGTCTTCGCTTCGGATCATGGCATGTTTTCTCTCGACGCTGGCTTCGCGGACGAGGGCGTGGCCGTGGCCGGGCTGGTCGTCGGCAAATAGAGCCGTGGCGAGGAGGGGGAGGGCAAGGAAGATGGGCTTCATTGTGAGAGTCTTGCTCGGTGTTTGTTGCAAGAGGAATTCTAGAGCTGGAGTATTGCTGATGATCGTTCTCTTGGGCTTCCATCAAGTGCGCAGCTCCGATTTATAGCACATCCGACGAGACCTGACTCGTTTAGTTCAGAGGATTGCGCGTCCTTTACCATGCTTTGGGTGGTTAAGTTCTCAAGTCAGAGCCTAAAGTGCACTGGAATGCACAGAAACCGGGCACTCCATGAGATGAACTAGGTAGAAGAGTACAAGTCGTGGACTAGACTCAATACACAGTTGGAGACTATACATGGTGAGTTTTGAGTTGAAAGCAGAAATATCAAAGCTGTCTTATTCTTGCCTGTATTCAGTCTCGTGATTTGGTGTCTGGTATCAGATGCTTATGAGATCCCAACACGAAGTCTACCTTGATACGGCAGAGTGGCAAGATCAATGTACCTAATGAGGTGGACAGAACGAACAGAAATGATCTCGCAATCCACAATTTAGCCTCAGTTCTATGTCCGCAAAGAGATCAACTGATAATGCCATTGTGTTTGCTGGAATGTGGATTGAGCAGGTCTTTGCCACAGGTCAGATGTGGAAAGGTTGCACTGACTCTCATGAAGAATGTCACTCTCTTTGCGCCTCAAGCCGCGGTGGCTGAGAGTCAATATCCAATAGTCCAGGCGAATTCCGCGGCTACAAAAGCCTTGCGGTCAGAAGCCCAAACACCAGCTAGTCCTGCGAGATCGAGGCCACCACGATCCAGGTACGGTACCAAGGCCAGGAGAGAAAGCCCTTTCGTCATCGTTGCGATGAGCGAGTCCCGGCTGATAAATACGGAGCAATTAATCTCGATAGCAAACACCCGGCCCCGCCTGAGCCGCCCCAAGGCCGTGTTTGAAGAGACGCCATTGACGCCTCATCGCTTGTCTCGACCGAAACCACGCCATGAAGCGGTCTGGACCGTACAGCTCTCGGAGTCTTTCCTTGGGTTCCCGTCCTCAGCTGTCTCTGTTCCCTGCCAGTCAACTCGGCCTGGCCTGGGTGCCGTGAATGATGACGGAAGAGGGACGCCATGAAGATGGAGGATCAAGATAAATTGTCCCTGACACACGGACCACTGAACTCCTTTATGCGCCGGGGAAAAGGATGAGACATGGAGCACAGTCCAAGGCGAGATTATGAATAGCAGAGATCTGCACGCATCAGAAATGCCGAGGACTGGATCGACACGAAAAGTCATTGTCTCTGCTTGGCGCTTCCACACGCAGACAAACACGTCGAAAGTCTGAAACATGTTTGTTTTTGCCCGTCGAGATGCCTCACTGCCAGCTTCAGACTCTTCACACGAGATTACCTCGCGAGAAGAAGCAAATATGCCCCCATGTCCCCATTGAACTAACATTTGTCCCCCCAAACCCGCACTCCACGCATTTATGCAGGTTTAATGAGGGAAAAGCGCGCTCTGCATGAAGCTTCGAGGCCGACGGCTCCAGTCCGTGCCATGTGCGCTCCAAAAGCTTCTCTCGAGCTCCTCGCGACGCCCCGAGGCAGCTAACGCTCAAAGACTTCTAGCCAGGAAATCCTCCTCCCCCCAAAGCAGCTTAAACCCACCGTCTTCCGGGCGTACCCCTGGCGCCATGTCGCCCTCGCCGGTGAACGAACCCCTTTAGCGTGGCCCCCCGTGGCGTGAGCTACCGACTCCTTTTACCCCAAAGGATCCAAACGGTGCTCGCCGTGGCAATTTCGCCGGGCGAGCAGGGGGAAGCTCGATATTAGGCGAGATTGAATAAAACGACGCTGGCCGCCCGTTCCTTTCCCCTCGCGCTCGATCGAGGCCCGTTTCCGTTTGTTGGTTGCTTCTGACTCTTGGACGAGGCTTCTTTCGGTGTGTTTCTAGACGCCAGATGGGTTCGACGACTCATCCATGGCCCTCAAAACCCACGTCGCCTTTGTGGCGGCGTCGCTGCTCTCGATGAGATGTCTAGTCGCAGCTGGTGAGTCTCGATGGAATTGCTCGTAGTGAGTGAGAGTAAGCTAATGCCTTGCAGATTGCAACGTCTCCTCCAACCAAACACAAATCGAATCCCCCGACGACCCCGACAACATCTCATCCTGCAGCTCCATCGACGGCGCCCTCTCCATCCTCCTCAACGCCGACGGATCGTCATGGCCGTCGAGCGGCGCCGACGTCGACCTCGGCGACGTCACGCTCATTGACGGCGACTTGATCATTTACCCGGCCACCGAGCCCAAGAAGACGGTCATTTCAGCAGAGAAGCTGAAGACGGTCAAAGGCCAGTTCACCATCTGGAACACCGACACGTCCAACGACATCAAGGACTTCCAATTGAAGCTGCCCGCGCTCCAGTCCGTGGCCGAGGACTACGCCATCACCGGCAACTTTGACGGCTTCACCGTCACCCACGGCGCCCTCGAGGTGGGCAAGATGATGAGGATATACAGCACCGACCTGAAGACGCTGGACTTTGGGGGCCTGCAGAGCGTAAAAGGGGACTTTTCCGTCGACGGCAACGGCGACCTCAAGGAGCTGACGGTCGGCGACCTCACCACAGCGTACAAGGCCTTTAGCATTCAGGAGAACTCGGCCCTGACGTCGGCCTTGTTCCCCAAGCTCAAGACGATCAAGGGCGACGTGACGGTCTACCAGAACTCGGCGCTGACCTACTTCTCGCTGTCGGCCCTGACCGACGCCGAGACGATTTCCTTTTCGTCCAACGGGGAGGACGCCACCGTCTACTTCCCGCTGCTGGAGAATCTCGGGAGCAGCCTCAACTCGTCGTCGGCCTTTTCCGACGCCAAGACGATCATGTTTTCCTCGCTGAGCAACATCACCGGCGCCGTGTCCTTCTCGTCCACGTCGTCCAAGACGCTCGTGATACCCCTCGTCAAGACCATCGGCTCCAGCCTCAGCGTCGAGGACAACTCGGCCCTCACCACGTTTGCCCTGCCGCGCGTGACGGTCGTGGGCGACGTGTCCATCACGGGCAACGACGCGCTCGTCAACGTGACGGCCAACGCGCTCAAGTCGGCGCGCAGCATCACCATCAAGGGCTCCATGACCAACGTCGAGTTCTTCGCGCTCGAGGAGGTGACGGGGGACTTCAAGGTCGTGGGCGACGACTCGATGGACTGCTACTGGTTCGACGAGAATGTCAAGAGCATCGTGCAGGGCAGCTACTCGTGCGTGGGGAACCACGACGAGAAGACGAGGAAGTCGAGCACGGGAGGCATCGAGAACACCGAAGGCAACCCGAAGGATTATTACATCTCGAGCGGCGATGACGACGGGAGCAACGGCAGCGACGGCAGCAACGGCAGCAACGACGACGGAAACTCGAACAGCGACGGATCAGACAGCGGGAGCAGCGGAGGCTCCGGGAGCAAGGGCATGTCGACGGGAGCCAAAGCCGGCATCGCAGTGGGCGTCGTGGCCGGCGTCGCGCTCCTCTTCCTCGCCGCCTTCTTCCTCTGGCGGCGCCGACGCGCATCAGCGACGCTGACTCCCCTGAGCGGCGGCGGCCGACTGGGCGAGAGCCGCGACAGCAACGAGAGCCGCAAGCACCCGTTCGACGGGCAGACGCTGGGGGTGCACACCAAGATCGAGGCCAGCAACCCCAGCCCGACGACGAGCGCGCCCAGCCTCGGCACCTTGAGCTTCAGCCGCAACTCGTTCCTCGACGCGTCGGGCCTGATGGCGGACAAGACGATCAAGACGATCCGGCGGGTGAGCGCGTCGTCTTCGGGGGGTTCCGAAACGTTACGAGGGTGAGGGATCCCGACACGTTTCGAGAGCGAGGGACCCGACACGTTTCGAGGGTGGAGGGATCCAACACGTTACGAGGGTGAGGAGGGACACAGAACGTTAACGGTCTTTATCTGATTTTTTTGTTTTTATTATTGACATGTCCGTCGATTCCATGGGACTCGTTCGACATGTACGTGTTTTTTGGGAGTCGAAAAGACGGGTTCACGCACAAAAGAGCATTCGTTTTCTCTGTAATTAGATACCTCAGGGCAGGCGCAGTAAATTCCATAGAGTAATTTTTAACTGTAAATACTGAGGATTGGTGTTGGAGTGCTGGTTTTTGTGACTGCGATTATAGGGTATGTTGGACGTCTCAGGATTCAGCAGTTGAGGTGATGAAAACATTTACCGAAAGCTACCAATGTGAATACATAAGTAATTATTTTTCCTGTCTATTATCATGCAAAGTCCTTTTGGCAATTATTCGACCAACTCTTCGCATTCATGGGCTCCAATAAGTAACTGTGTCCAATAAGTAACTGTGTCCAATAAGTAACTGTGCCTCACCATCAACACCACATCACCACCTCCACCACGCTCATTATTCACAGACTCATCCTCATCGGCAATCAGAAATCCCGTCTAACCTCAAACACAAAAACCCCTCGTGTTCCCTCTTTAATAAGTGGGCTCCCGTCTTCTCTCCCTGAAACATTGAAAACACCCTCTCCCTTTCCTCCCGCTGCAAGCGACACAAAGCAAACGGCGTGAACCCTTCCGGTGGAGAAGGCCGGACGATCCCCCTTATCAAACGAATCCTCCCCTTCTCATGGGACGAGAAGAGACCCACCGTGATGACGGAGTGCGTGGGACTAGGGATGCAGCTCGCAGCTCGACCCCTCACCTCCAAAGTCCAAACACGAGGGAGACGCGGAGCTGTTTCTCTGGGTCGGCGAGCTGTTGTTTGGCTGGCTCGAGGGAGGGACTGCGTGTGTCTTGGGGTTTGTTCCGCCTGTTCTGAGTACTAATATCGGTGTGTGTCCTTTCTCCCCCTCCTCCTCCTCCTCCTTCGTCCTCAACAACACTCGCTGGATGACGAATTGAAGCTCCGGAACAGACTCTGGACAGCAAAGCTACACGAAAAAAACCCCCCAGAGACAGCCACGAAGCCTACGAAGCCCCATTTCTCCTCCATCATGACATCTCCCCAACCACCCTCGTACCCCCGTCCCGATTTCCAGCGCAACCCCCTGCGATGGGAATCCCTCGACGGACCCTGGGACTTCATCTTCGACGACGACGACGCCGGCCTCGCGGCCCGATGGCAGCACAGCGGCCTGCCCGACAAGGTCGCCGTCGCCGGCGCGTCGGCCCGCGATAAGGCGTCGACGGCCAGCGAGGCCATCACCAAGGGCATCGTCGGCGACATGCTCGACCTGATCAAGGACAACACGTTCGAGTCGGGCCAGATGACGCACGCAAAGACAAACATCACGGTCCCCTTCGTCTTCCAGTCGCCCGCCTCGGGCATCAACGACCGCGGCGTGCACGAGGTTCTCTGGTACGAGCGCGCCGTGAGCGACGTGCGCTCCGCCGACGAGAAGCAAAAGGGCCACCGGCTCGTCGTCAGGTTCGGCGCCGTCGACTACGTCGCTTCCGTCTGGGTCAATGGCCAACTCGTGGGCGGCCATCGCGGCGGCCACGTCCCCTTCGAGCTCGACATCACCGACGCCGTCGACGCCCACCAAGGAACCTCGCACCGCCTGACGGTTCGCGTCTACGACTCTGCCTACGACCTCACGCAGCCTCGAGGGAAGCAGTACTGGGCTGCCAAGCCCGAGAGCATCTTCTATACTCCCTCGGGCGGTATCTGGCAGTCGGTTTGGCTGGAGGTTGTCCCCGTCACGCGCATCGCCGACAGCAGCTCCGGCACCGTCATCAAGTCCAACGACATCTACTCTGGCAAGCTGAAGAGCAACGTCTTCGTCAAGGGCCGCCGAGCTGCCCAATCCGTCAGCGTCGAGATTGAGGCGAGCTTCGCTGGTGTTTTTGTCGCCAAGTCGGAGAAGAAGACGGTAGTCCGGGAGAGCAATTCCGTTGCCGTAGAACTCGACCTGCGTCTCTCCGAGGAGCAGCGAGCCAGCCTCCCCGAGGCCGTCTTGAAGGACGCCCCCCAGGAGGATGCGTTTTGCTGGCGAGACGGCCTCGCGCTGTGGTCCCCCGAGCACCCTCAACTCTACGACCTGACGATCCGGCTGCTGAACGAGTCTGGTGTCGTCCTCGACGAGGTGACTACCACTACGGGCATGCGATCCATCAACTGGACCAAGGGCGACGGGCTCTGGCGGCTCAACGACAAGCCCTACTTCCAGGCGCTCTGCTTGGACCAGGGCTACTGGCCCGAGACGTTCATGACGCCTCCCACGCCCGAGAGCCTCAAGACTGACATTGAGCTGGCCAAGAAGATGGGCTTCAACGGGTGCAGAAAGCACCAAAAGGTCGAGGATCCCCTCTTCTATTACTGGGCCGACAAGCTGGGCTACCTCGTGTGGGGTGAGATGGCCAACGCCTACCAGTTCAGCTCCGAGTATGTCGATCGGTTTAATGCCGAGTGGACCGAGGCTGTCAAGTTGGTCATTAACCGCCCGTCCATCGTTACCTGGACTCCGGTCAACGAGAGCTGGGCGTACACTTCGCTCAAGGACAGCGTTGACCAGCGCAATCACATCCGTCAGCTGTACTATCTGACCAAGTAGGGCCCTCGCAAGGTACCTCTAGAAACCCATTGCTGACGCGTCGAATAGATCTTTGGACGACTCTCGCCCCATCAACGACAACTGCGGCTGGGAGCATGTCGTCACAGACCTCACCACCTTCCACGACTACAGCGACGGGCCCGACCTGGAAAAGACGTGCGCCAGCCTCGACAAGATCTTGGGCAAAAAGGCCGACCGAAGCGTATTCGTGCCTGCCATTGACGGCGTCGATGCCGGCGCCGCACACGTGCCCGGCGCTCCCGTCATGAACACGGAGTTTGGCGGCGTCAACATTGCGCCGGCCAAGAAGGCCGAGACGGACGAGGAGAAGCGCGACTGGGGCTACACGACGGCGTCCGATCCCGATGATTTGCTCAAGAGGATCGAGAAGCTGGTCAGGGGCGTCACCGAGGGAGGCATCTGCTGCGCCTTTGTCTACACCCAACTGTACGATTTTCCTGCACGAAAGGCGCAATATTGAAAGAAATCGATTGACTAACGGGTTTCCACAGGAGCGACATTGAGCAAGAAGTCAACGGCGTCTACTCGTTTGACCGACAGGAGAAGCTGAGCTCGGCCAAGGTCAAGGCCATGATGGGAGAGGCGGTGCAGGCGTTCTATGACCGGGTGAACAAGTAAGTATGCTCTTTAAAGGGAGGAGGGGATCGTCGGGGAAATAGATGCGAGAATCTAAAGGTCTATTGCATGAGACATGACGGGACAAAAAACAACGAACAAGAATTGATAAAATGATGCTCCGTGATGGTTCCATCACCACCGAGTGACATGAACTGGCAATCAATCACCAGACGTATTTCGCCCAAACACATGCAGACCAATAATAGAAACCCATTAAGAAACAACCCAATCATGTCGAAATGATTTCTCATTTTCCAAGTCAGCCAAGTCTTCATGGTTCCACGGCTCTCCGGCTCCATGGAAGCGCATGCTTGGGAGAGAAGGAATTGCTGCCCAAAAAAAACGCCACCACACAACGTTTGCGAGGACAAAAATAACACGATGAAAACCAGAAAAAGACAGTCAAGACATTCCCAACCGCAATACCACGATTATGACTCTCCTTGGCGCAAAAGTCGAGGTATCATGACTGCGGGGAGCGGCTCGTTAGCAGTCGACGAGCCATCACGTGATCATACATGAGATGACTTGCAGCTGCAATCTCGGTCGCATCATGCGTGACTGGCAGAAGCAGCTGGCAAACAATCATCAGTCCACGCCCGCCTCGACGGGCCGTGGCCGCAACTCGACCACGGAGACTACAGCATCGTTACCGCTACCCGACACCAGAACGGAATTGGCCGAGAATTGGCTGCGCGCGCTTGGCCGGCTCCCAGTCCTCCGTCGCGATGCCGTCCACCGACGTCGACGGCGGCGCCTCGGACACGCTCCGCATCCCCGAACCCTTCGGCTCGTCTCTGCAGGTCCGCGGCGCCCGCGCGGCCCGGCGCATCTACCGCGCCATGGGCGTGTGGCCGTGGGACATTGTGCCCGAGTCGCCGCCCAAGATCTGGGCCATCAACCTCCTCGAGGACCTCGCCCTCGTCGTCGAGCACGTCGCAAAGGACCCGGCCGCCACCCTCGAGGACCTGCGCGTCGAATTGAGGCGGTCGCTGTCGCGCGACCGGAAGCCGTCGTACACGGGGAAGCTGATGGCCCAGGACGTCCACGCCGCCAAGAAGCGCTTCGTGCGCGTGTCGCAAACCTCGCCCGCGCCCGAGCGGAAGCCCGACGACGTCGACGAGACAACGCCGCCGGAGCGCCGCTCGGGCAGGAGACGACGCGCCGCCAGCACCAGCAACGACTCCCCCGAGTCGCCTCCGCCGCCTGCCGCGCCGCCTCCTCCCGGCTGCAAGTCCCCCGACGAGAGCGACGACTACCCGGCGCCCTACCCCCGTCTGGGCCCCGTCGTCTGCTCGCACAGGCTCGAGTCGTCCATCACCGTCGCGCCCGAACCCCCGCCCTCGCCGCCGCCGCAGCCTCGCGCCGTCAAGGCCCTGAAGCGATCCGGGTCCGAGATACCGGCGCCCGACGACAAGAGGGCGCGGCCCAGCTCGCCAGAGGGATCGCGTCTGAGCGCGGCGCAAAGCCTGATGCTCTTCAGCTCGCCCATGTCGGCCTTTCACATGGCGCCGTCGGTGCCCCCTTCAAGCACGGTATGCGACTTGATTACGTGCCTCCGTTACGAGCTGTCTAACGCGCCGACGCAGTACAATAACCCTACACGTTCGTTTTACGCAGGCACCCTCCACGAGCCGCTCCAGCCCGCCGCCGCCGCCTTTGCGTCGGCCATCGATTCCCACGTCCGATCGCTCACCGAGTCCCTCGTCGCGGCGCAAAAAGACATTCTACCTCACCGAACGATACATCAAGAAGCCATGGGCAAGCTGCGCTCTTCGCAGGGCGGCGTGCGCCTGATACAAGACGAAATCGACGAGTGCAGAGAGCGGCTGCTGCGGCTGCACGAGGAGACAGCGGAGCAGGAGGCGCTGGCGCCGCAGCTGCAGGCGCTCCAGGAGAACAACATGACGCTCCCGCCCGAGATCGCGCAGGCCATCCGCAGCTACGACTCGCGGCGGGCGACCAAGCTGGACGAGGTGAGGCGGCAGGAGGCCTTCATCGCGGCCAAGACGGACACGCTCGAGCGGGCACGCGAGGAGCTGGAGGCGGCGGAGAAGCGCTGCGGCGGGCTCGAGGCGGACATGCAGCGGCTGCAGTCGGGCGTGACGCGCGGGACCGAGGCGACGCGGCTGGCGCACATGTTGAGCGTGGTGGTGCAGCTGGGGCCCGAGGGCATGGCGAGCGTTGAACGAATATACCCCGAGATTGGCGCCTTGTTGGAGTCGCTGCTGGCGGCGAGGGGACAGCCGCAGCCGCAGCAGCCGCAGCAGTCGCAGCAGTCGTATCTCAGTCAGGTTGACACGGTGGAAAGGGAATAGAAGAGGAGGGAGACGAGGCGGAGACGGGTAATGAGCGTAGACGATTTTGGTGTTTTGTATGATGCGGGTTGACGAGATTTACATTAGCATGGGTTAGGAGTCTTGTAAATTTGCTACTATTTTGGTTGAGCCGCATGTGCTTTACTATTATTTTGCTTGAGCCGTATGTGCTGTGTCGCTGCGTCTGTAAGCTGACGACGGGTGGTCTGTATAGCTGAACCCTCACAATGCCAAAGGTAAACAAACCTCTTGATCAACAAGGATGCCTGGACTCAAGTCATGAAGATACAAATAGCCATGGTCGACATACCGTCACCACGGCCAACCCGCATCCCCAGCCTCTATTCTCGGCCGTTTTTTCTCTCGTACACACGCTGTCCAGCACGGCAACGCCTCGACATCATATGATGTTCCCCTCGCCGCAAAACGGATCGCCCTCCGCGGGGTCGATCTCAGGGCCGCCCGTCTATTTCCCTCACCCATTCCCGAGGCCCTCTCTAGCATAAAGCCTGTGCATAATACAGTAAGAACCGACATCCCAGTCTGCAGCCCTCCCCAACACGAGGCCTGCCCCACAGACTCCTCCTCCACGACGGACGTGGTCTTTGCAAAAGATCGACGCCGTGACATAATTCGACGGTTGGTAAAGTGCCTGCTGCGCCATGTGATTGGATCGAGTGAGCCGTCAACACATGATTCGCGATATTATTAGGCTCGTTTTGATGACGGTTGTTCAGCTGGCTGGTCGTGTCAAAGCAACCGTCTTCTTCGTGGCAGTCGGCCACTTCGGGACTGTTTACCGTCGAGATGGTGTATAAAAGAAGCGTCTTCTGCTTCACTTAGTCGACTTGTTCTGCAGTCACATCAAGACACAACCTCTTCAAGCCTCACTCTTACACTACCTCGAGAAGATTACTACAACTGCTACTCAATCTCACCCCTCAACACCACCCTCAACACCACCCGCAACACCACCCCTCAACACCACCAAGATGCAATTCTCTACCCTCCTCCTCTCCGCCCTCAGCCTCATCTCCCTCGCCCAGGCCACGCAAACCGCGCGCCCGGCACTCAAGGACTCCACCATCTTCCGATCCACCGAGGCGTGCCCGTCGTGCCCCAACCAGAGCTGCTACGAGTGCACGCTCGGGCACAACGAGACGCTCCGGGTCAACACGGGCGGCGTGGCCTACGTGCGCAGCCTCGTGGGCTTCCGGCTCCCCGTGCCGGCCTCGTCCGTGACCAAGTGCACCGTGCAGTTCCCGGCCTTCACCGCCCTCCCCGAGAAGCCGCTCAACGTCACTGTGTCGCGGGCCGCGTCGTCGACCTGGGACGAGGACACGGTCAACGGCGAGAACGCGCCCATCATGGGCGTCGTCTTCAACTCGGTCGAGGTGCCCGCCCTCAGCAACCTGCCCGCCCTCGACGTCACCTTTGCCTGCAAGCGGGCCGCCAAGGACCGCCGCTTCTCCATCTTCCTGGGCGTCCAGGAGGGCAGCTTCGCCATCTGGTCCAAGGACTCGGGCAACGGGAACCCGGCCATCCTGCACATCACCTACGACGAGTAAATGGGCTGCATGGGTTGGTGGGACAACGGGAATGGGATCGTGCATGCGGAAACGGGAACGGCATTTGCACAGGGGCACTTCTTCTTCTTTGGCCGTGTGGCCCTTGTTTTTTTTAATGACTTTTATGAGCTATATATAGACCCCCCATGAAGTAAATAAAGACTACTGTAAATAATGAATCGACTCCCGTCGACGTGGATCGACTCACTGTGACTGCCGCCACTGGCACGGGCACCAAACACGCCACTCTCGCAGCGAATCGTCAGTGCCTGGCCACTGCCAAGTATTATCCTTGTCTTGGGCTGTTGCTGCCTTGGAAGCCTGCTGGGGGGATTTAGCTGACGGTAAATAGGGCCTTCTATCAGGCCGCGCAGGCATGGAGCAAAGTGTAGGTGGCCTTGTAATAGGGCCCTTATGCTGTGACTGGCGGTGATCAACCTGGGGACTTTGGCTTTAGCTTATATTCTAATTTCGGATCAAAGAGGCAATCGTAACTTATGCGTCTGTACTAAAGGATGGCACGAAGGCTGACTGTATCGGGGAGATGCTGCCACACCTATCGAGATAATGGCGTTGAAGAGTATCAGACGATTCCATCCTGTCTTCTCATTGAGAGACGAATATAGTGCTGGCCTTGTAAGGCTCTGGATATGATCATGGAACAGGGCTTTCTGTATGGCCCTTTCTTCTTGCATCTTTCTTGTCTGGAGATATTTGCAAAAGTGGCCACTCTATACGGTGCCGTCGACGGTGTCTATAAAGATATTCTCCTTCAAACGTTGGCTTACGCGGATCTAGTCTGGCTGATCGGGGGTCACATTTACAACCGTGCAACGTCCACGCAGTATGAAAGGAAAAGTATCTCAGGGGAAGAGGCTGGGATTATAATCTATTCAGCTCGACTGTGAGAGACGGCGTGTTTGCTAACTGAGACGACAGAAGCCAACCCACCGATGTTGAACCCTTTCGCAAGTACCTCGAACACAACTAAGACGTGACTGCTTCGGGAGCCCTCTACCCTTGCTCGATTATCAATTTTGTCTAGCTCCTAACCATGAACCAAATGCCTTCAAGGAGGTCCATATGAAAAGCCCGGGTGAGCCAAGAGCTAGAAGACATGACGAAGTATGATGTTTTTGGAGGAGAAGCACATAGATGGGAGTCTCTATTTTCTATGGGTAATACATCTAAGAAATCCAGTATTGATCATGGTGCGAAATGAATAGAACAAGTCTGCTAGCAATGCTAATGGTATCTCTGCCTAGACCCCAAACTCCTAAACACGGGCTAAATCTCCTTGTCTCCTGTCTTGTGATCCGTTTCATCGGCGCTATTGAGCGTCATACCCACCGTGACATCGGCTCCTCGATTCACGGGAGGCCCCGTAAAGTTCTTGCGGGCGTAGGCAAAGTACCAGACGACGGCAATGAGGGCGAAGCCGGCAAAGACGACGGAGGCGTAGTTCATGGTGCTCGCGTCGACGGGGAGTGACACGGGCATGCAGAAGAGCACCACGGCCAGCACGATCCAGACGACGCAGACGACGTTAACAATGACTCCCAGCCTGCCGAGCGGGTAGGGCGAGTCCTTGACGGCCTCGCGGCGACGCACCAGGCTGACGAGCACGGGGACGCCGTACGACGTGGACAGGCAGATGGTGGCGACGCCGGTGAAGGAGTTGAAGGCGGCCGAGGAGCCAAAGTAGATGCAGCCCAGGACGCAGTCGACGGCGGTGGAGAGGAAGAGGGCCCAGAGCGGCATGTCCAGGCGGTGGTTGACGCGGCTCCAGAGCCGATAGCCGGGGATGGCGCGGTCGCGGGCAAAGGCGTAGGTGCAGCGCGACGCGGCCGTCAGCGCGCCAATGCCGGCGAACATGAGGATGCCGAGGATGAGGAAGAGCAGCCCGAAGCCGCCGGCGGCCGAGCCCGTGACTGTCTTGAAGAGGGTGCCGATGGGCTGCGAGTTGGCCACGCTGAGGAGCATCTGCACGTCGGGGAGCACGAAGAGGAGCGGGATCAGGTAGACGACGCCCGTGATGCCGGCCGCGAGGACCGAGAGCACAATGGCTCGAGGCACCTCGCGCTCGGGGTTCTGAACCTCTTCGCACATGGAGGCGACCATGCCGTAGCCGGTGAGAGTGTATGCGGCTGGGGGGGGCACGTTAGTAAGGTATTTGCGATATCAGGGGTTCGACATCTTACGCTGCAGCAAGCCGACGAAGAACGACCATCCGCTGGGCCAGCCGCTGGCGGACGCGTCATAATGCGCAAAGACAAACTCGCCCGAGCGACGGTGGTCGGCCATGGTGAGCAGGGTGACGAGAATGATGATGACACTCGCGCCCGTCCAGTAGATGCAGACCTTGTTGATGAGATCGAGGTAGCGCGAGCCAAAGGCATTCACGAGGGCGCACACGAGCATGACGGCCCAGAAGCACAAGATGGTCTGCCACTCATTGGCGACAAAGTCCTCGTTGAAGATGGTAATAGCGCTGAGGATAAGCTGCGCGCCGGAAAAGTTGATGGACAAGGTGACGGTCCAGTTCCCGACCAGCGTCAGCCAGCCGTCGATGAAGCTGACGATGGGGGCGTAGCGAGGGGTGCTCAGCATAGCCGACCAGTAATACACGCCGCCGGCGGTCGGGAAGACGGCGCAAATCTCGGCGAGCGAGGCGGCGATGCACATGGAGATGATGGACACGAGGACCCAGCCCCAGAGGATGGTGACGGACTGGCCGTTGGTCAGGGTGATGTACATGGTGGTGGACAGGCCAAAGGGCACGGCCATGATGGCAAAGGAGAGGCCGAGGATGCTCATCATGCTGAGGTTGCGCGGGAGCTCGCCCTTGTAGCCCAGCCGGGCAAGGGCCTGGTCGGCCGAGTCGGACGCGCCGTGTTCGACCGTCATGGCGGGCGAGGAGGGGAGACTTCTTGGGTGGGAGAGGGAGAAGGAGGTGGAGGGATGGGAAAACGAGGTTGAGGGACGGGTAGGTGAAAAGGCTTCAATATCAGGAGTTCAGGACTGATCGTGATGGACAAGGGGTCGAAGAGACAAGGGCGCTCGCTCGGCCGGTCCGCGCACAAACCACTTGGCGAAGAGATAAAGAGGAGAGGAAATGAAGGTGCTCAATCTGATCTCGGAGTCATGACTGATCTGAGCTGGGAGGCTGAGGGTCTGGACGTGCAGGCGAATGCGGAGGCCGGCGTTCCCCAGGATTCTGTTGGCCTGAAAGGGCTAGACCATCCGAGGGCCCGCGATGGAGCGTTCGCAGGAGCTGGAGGTTTTAATGGAGGAGGGATTCTAGCAAAGGAGGAGACGATCTCGGTGTTGCGTGGCTGTGGTGGAGAGACATGCAACGCAGAGGCTCCCGAGTCATTATATCCGCAAACATGTTCCGCCGCCGCACAAGAACGTGACGCTCACACTCGTCGACTTCAACCTTGCTCGAGTCATTCTCCAGGTTTCCGTGTCTCGATTCCACCACTCCACAGCCCGACGATAAGCATGGGGCGTTGTTCGATCCTTGTGCCGTTGTCGTATGTCCTCGCAGAGTACAGGTATCTATTGGTCATTGGCTCCACTGCCAGATACGCTGATGATGGGTGCGTGCTCGTTGGGAGCTGCCTAAACGGGCTTGGATCTGCTCCGAGCATCAGTCTTTTAAAGGTTTGCTCGGAATGGGGACGTCAAACGCCGCGGCTATGACGGCTGCTCGATAACCTTCTGCTCTCGAACGGCTGCTCCAGAACGAGCTGCTCTATAACGGGCTGCTCTCCATCTTCGAACGGCGCCCATGCACAAACGGTGGCTCTCCGCCCGCTCGCGTGCCCTACCCGCCTTGGCAGGGACGAACATGTCCTCGCGCTCAGGTCTAACCATGCACGGCGACCTATGCCGAGCCGGTAGATGAAGGGGACGGCAATCGATTTAGAGCTGTTTGGCCGCGTCTCACGTGAGCTGTCAAACATTCGGTTCGCCGTCTTGTGGCAGGGGGGTTGGCTGGGAAGAGGGAGATAAGGAGGAGGCGTGGTACGGCGCCATAAGTGGTATAGCGGTTCTCATTGTTCGCCGTCACACAAGGCTATCGGTCGGTACGTATTCTGACCCTGGCCATCTCCATGAATGGTCTGGGAAATGGCTATGCCCTTTCTTCCTCAATGCCGCCTCGGCCATTGCGTATAACTGAGTATTCAAGGCTCATGATAGCGAGAAGCCGCGTATGCTATAAAACTCTAGCCCCAGCCTCTCAACTAGATATTTCAGGTTCGCGCCAAATCACCGGGCAGTGATACGTACCAGATTTTCCTCAGCCGCCACGACGATACCATATAAATGGACGTAGGCCGTGTTCCGCCTCTTGGATATATAGGAAACACCTTCGTTATCCTGCCAAGTATACACGGCGCGCGGTTTTCGACGGGAGCTTCACATCAATGCAAAACGATAACACTCGGCCACTTGGTATTAGACACGGACAAGCAGCGGCCATTTAGCTTCTTGAAGCCGCATATTAGGAAATCACGACGGCTATTAATCCATCCGTCTCCAAGAAAATGTGCGCCGCAGCGCTGTGGTTCTGAGGGAAAAAGAATCATTATTGGGGCTTTTATGTAACCAAGATGACACCGCTTGTCTTGTTGAAATACCGACATTGCCTTTATGGCCAAGGATTTGACTATCTTCCCTAGTTCCGAGTCTCATCATCCATCATGGGCGTTTAACCATCCCTTTACATTCATTTCCTTCCTGCGTGGTGTCTTGATCATGCTTCTACGCTCAACGGATGCGTCATGCGGCCACGCGGTCGGAGGTCACTGGGAACTTGGATTGCGAGATGTTGTTCACCAGGGAGAGGCCTATCTCTCAATTCTGTATTGTTGTTAGCATCCGCTGTTTCCCTATTGACAATGTGAAACATGCTCACTTACCAGCGCATGTGCATGCCCCTTCTTTGAGAGCCTCGAATTTCTCCAGGATCGCCTTGGTTGCCGCCGCCGCCGCCGCCGCCGCCGCGTAATACGACCAGTCAGCCGTCCTGTGGTGATCAACGTACTCGGATACCCCCTTGACGAGGATGTAGGGGGTTACGTACCAATCCTCGGACCCGTCCTTCTCGACGGCGACGATGCCGCCAGCGGCCCGGAGCTGGTTGCACCGGGGAGGCTTGGGAAGCCCGGGGCAGCCGCTCCAGGTGGCCACGGGTCCCACGTGCCACTCCAGGCTCGAACCCCCTTGAGACAGTAGCGGCCGAAGTCGTCGTCTGGACACGAGCTCGCCGACGTCGCAGTTGAGCTCCTGGCACGTCAATGTTTGTGCTCGGCGGCAAACCGAGTCCGAGTCTCGGACGCAGCGGGCGCAGATGCAGTCCACGGAGCCCCGGTGCTTGTGGCGGTAGCTGGGCTTGAACAGCTTGTCGTGGTACGCCCCGAGATATATGAAACTGGCGGTTGCGCGCTCACCGTACACTTCGGAAATCCTCTCTTGCACCTCCCGAAGGAAATGTGCGGTTCTCCCTTGAAGATGAGGGCAGTGCTGCGGGTTCTCAATCAGGCTGGCCAGGGCTCTGACATCACGACCTGGCCTATCGCGGCTATCTTCGATGGTGTTCCTGCTGAACTTGGCGGACATGTCGCCGCCGTAAACCCACCTGGTGCTCACGACGACATCGCCCAACAACACTTCGCCTCCGGTTGGCGACTGAGGCAGAGCACTGCATACTCCGACAAGGATAATAAGTCGCAGGGAGGGGTAGCTGAGGTGCAACCCCGGGCGGAAATCGAGCGCTGGAAAGAACGAGAATTTATCCATGAGTCCAATCACGACATTGATGCTTCCAATTCGACCATGCACATATTCATTCAAGTCGAAGCGATGCTGTCCATAATACTCTCTACCGTCCCACATTTCGTCCATGGTGAATGCAACGGCGTCAAATTGTTCTTCTCGGCCGCAGACGATTGCAATCTCAAACTCGTTGCGGGAGGTCGGTTGTTGCAATGGGATTGGGAGGGGGCCTTGCTCGGATGCCATGGCTGAGCTGGGCGTTGGGCACTGCGTGAGTTGATGGTGAGGGATCTGCTCGTTGTTTGTTAAGAATGATGAAATGGCTCGAAAAAGGAAGGCGAAGTTGTCAAGCAGGATATCTTAATTCTCTCGAGAAGAAATGATCCGAATGAACGGGGAACAAGAGCAGAGACATGATGAACAAGTGCCTGAGTTGGAAACAAAATATAGGCATTTTACCCATCGAATAACGGCATTGAATTAAAGAATAAGAGAACCATATGGACAAATTCTATGTCCCATTAAGCTGTTCAAGCCGTGTTCAATACACCCATCCCGACGAACGGGAGATATTAATACCTACATAACTAATAATCTCAGAACAAGCTGATAGGCTGGTAATAGGATCGGCATAACAAAGACTCGAGTGCGTTTAACGTCGCGTAGAAATGCCAAGGTTGTTTTAAGGAACATACCTAAGTTATAATAAATAAAGCACCTATTACTATGACGTAACAACTTACAATCATTTCGACCCGAGAGCCATGAAGCATTATGGTACTTTATTTCAGCATCTCGATATGGGGGAAAATTTGTCTCGATGCGTTTAACTTGTATTAACAAATGTGTCTAGGCTATGTATCTGGACTGGCTATTTACTCAGCTTTGCTCTAAGCAACCTGGTATGCAGAAGTGGCAATTTGCAAGAAATAGTTGACTGCCCTGTTGTTATAGTTACTCAAAGGCTGAGGCGTGCTGGTGCCAATGGTCTCGTAGCTGCATCGGCCATAGCCGTAGCTCGGCCCCTTGTCGAACCGCTCGCCAATCCATTCCATCCACGTCTGCTGCGAGGCGTAGAGAACCGGGAAGTGCCCGACTTCCTTGACCTGCACGTATTGAAGCCCGTTGGAGCCGTATCGGCTGCACGTCTTGCCGACGTAGTCGGTCGTGACCTGGGGGATGACGGTGGTGTCGGCGGTGCCCTGGATGACCAGCATCGGGCCCTTGAACTCTTTGCCGCCCGAGACGGTCAGGTCGGCGAATTGCTTGGCCACGGCGGTGTTGACGAAGCTGTCCTTGACGAGGGAGATGGTGGGGTTGGCGGTGAGGAGCTCGGTGATGAGTTGGAGGAGAGCCGAGTTGCAGCCCGACACCTGCTCCATCAGGGTCACGAGCTTGATGCCATCGGGCGTGAGGATGTCGGAGAGGGACACGCTCGCATAGATGGACTTGATCGACTTTGCGACCTGCAGCAGCGCGAGGTACGAGCCGGTGAGCTTGGCCTGCTCCAGGGCGTTGGTCGTGGGAGCCGCAGCCACGGTGCCGAGATATCCAGGCACCTTGGCCTTGACCTGGTTCTGGGCGGCAGCCCAGGCGGCGCCGCCTCCCTGAGAGTGGCCAAAGACGACAAACTCCCTG
Source organism: Thelonectria rubi (assembly GCA_013420875.1). Taxonomy (NCBI): domain Eukaryota; kingdom Fungi; phylum Ascomycota; class Sordariomycetes; order Hypocreales; family Nectriaceae; genus Thelonectria; species Thelonectria rubi. Next base: position 101,077 of record WMHX01000098.1, on the reverse strand, counting down.
GTCACCTTGCTCGGGAACGCGGCGCGGGCGGCCTGGGCGGCATACAGCAGATCGAAGCCCGTCGACGGCGAGGCGATGAACTGGTGGACGATGGCGTTGCCGCGGGCGTCCTTGGCCACGCCGAGCCCCGCATAGTCGGAGGCCACGACGGCGTAGCCGGCCAGGGCCAGCTGCACGGGGCCGCCGAACTGGGCGTAGACGTCGCGGAGGTGAGACGGGGCGCACTCGACGTAGATGCCCGACGTGCCGTGTCCCCACGAGACGAGGGGCGCAAGCCGGGCGCTGTTGCGGTTGCGGTACGGCCACAGCACGTAGGCCGAGACGGGAACCAGCGTGCCATTCAGCGTCTGGGACTGGTAGACGATGCGCGACATGGCCACCGAGGGGGGCAGCGTGTAGGCGGACGTGTCGGTGAGCTCCTCGACCTTTAGGACGGTCCCGACGGCAGCGGTGCGGGCGTCAGACGGGAGCGTCGTGTAGAAGGCGTCCTGGAGGACGGAGCCGGTGGCCCAGTTGGTCTGTTCGTAGCGCACGGCAATGTTGACGTTGTTGCCGGCCGTGTCCGAGAGGCCCAGGGACGACTTTTGCGCCGAGGTGAGCTGGAAGTTGGAGTTGAACGTGTTGGTCTGCGGCTGGAGGGCGCCTTGGCCATTAGCCGTGCAGGCGTAAGCTGCGACGAGGGCGAGTGAGGGCCTCATTGCGAGGATGTCGGCGTGGATGAGAGGCTTGAGGGAGGAGGTGGAAGATGTGAAGTTGAGGAGTTGAGGGAGGGTCAAAGCCATGTTTATATCCCTGTCTCAAGTCTGTGAATCACTGAAGGGAGTTCTATTCAAGACCCAATCCTCAATTCGATCCAATATTCTCACTGGTCGCTTCAATTGCGAGACGAAATACCCGGCGGCGCCACAGTGTTGGTCCATCCCTGCTCGTGAATAGATCTTGGACTGAGACTATCGTGCACTGACGGGTGTGAATAAGAACCGCCGCGTCCCATACCAGACTATTGTCCACTACCGCCACTAAAGATGCTTGCACGGCGATTCATAGTGGAGGCTATTCAGCTTCCCTGGGGGCGTAGCTGGCGGTGCAAGGGCTGACGGGACGGCCGGGATACTTGGTGCCAGAAACCAACCGGCGTGGCTCTGGAAGGTTTAGGGAAGCAAACCTTGGACCAAAGACAGAATTGCGAACGGGGTAAACGAGATTGCCAAGATGAACATTCCAAATCCCCTTCTAGCTTACCGTTTCGTCGGGACGGATCGATCATGCGGTTGGCCTAAACGCCAGTGAATCACGGCTATTGACGCCCCGGTCGAGCTAGGCTGGGCTTTATTCAACACTCAAAAGGGACCTCACTGCTCTCGGCTGTTTTGCCTGCCGCCCTTTGAATTGTACTTGTGGCAGTAATTAGGGCCCCCCTCGAGATGAGATATGGAGCTTGGCTGCTAAGGCATTCCTTTCATCAAATGTGGGAGCTCTGTGACGGGAAATTGAAGCCGGAGGGATTTAGATTGAGTTCCCCGACTGCAGCCAGAACAAGTGCAGAAGTAATGAGATATGCATAAGAGCTGAGAATGACCTGATATCATGTGTTCCCTTGCGAGGAGAGGCTGTGTCTCCCTAATGAATGGTGCCCGTTAAAATTGTTGAGAAGGCTCGGATTGAGTAGGATTCCCGTCCACACGTGCCACATAATTGCCATTAAACAAGAGTGCGCTTTGTGAGATAGTTTGAAGATAAAGAAAAAATATGTAGATCTATTCGAGGGACTTAACGTTGAGCTCTGCAATATACATGTAATGCGACGTGAGTAGACAGAGGAGACTTGGCTTTGGCTCCTTGCGGTGAGTGCTCACGATTATTTCCTACGCGTGGTCCCAGTATCGTCTTGTTCTCCCTTCATGTTCTGACTGCGGTCCTCCCCAACCGCACACACAAGAACATCAATAATAACACTTCCACTTCGCACTTTTACCCACTACAATAAAGATGCATGGAAGGACTGAGTTCTTGCCTTCATGATGTATTGTTTCGATTAAAAGCTCGCTTACAGTGAATGGCCCGCGCGGGTACATTGCTGGAGGAAGGATTTTGGTCGCAACAGTGGCTTCTAAGAATTAATTCTGCCACTCAAGTATTAGTCGGAATACCCTCAGGATATCGTCCCCCAGCAACCTCAAAACCATCTACGATATCGCCAATGGCCTTCATGTCCTCCTCACTCAACCCTACGACCGAAGCATTCTCCTCCACGCGAGCCGCGGTCGTCGCCCCCGGGATGGGAATGACCGTCGGCATTCCGACGCGACCGCTCTGGGCCTTGACCCAGCCGATGGCGAACTGCGCCGGGCTGCAATTCTTCTCCTTGGCGAGGGCTTCCACTTGTTTGACGAGAGTGAGGTTGTGCTCGAATGCTCCGGGTTGGAAGCGCGGGAAGTGGGATATGATTCCGAAGCCTTTGAAGTGCGCCGCCTCTGTGAACCGCCCGGTAAGCATCTGAGAGCAAAAGTCAGCCATGTCAATCGAGGATGCGGTAGGCTGATAAATGGGTGAACATACTCCCCTCCCGATGGGTGCATACGCCAAAATGGGAATCCCATGGTCTGCGCAAGCTGCAGCAACGCCGTTCTTCAGGATGTCGGTTGAGAAGATGCTCAATTCCACCTCGGCAGCCAAGATGTTCGCATGCTTGGTGGCTTCATGAATAGTCTCGGCGCTGCACTCAGACACATAAACGCCGCCAATCTTCCCCGTGTCGATGTACTCCTTCTGGATGACGCCGAGAGTCGTCGCAAACGGCACCTTTGCGTCTCTTCTGGAACACGCAAAGGCATCGAGCTTCTTGACTCCACCGAGCTGAGCGAGGATATTGTCGAGAGACCTTCGAACGCCTTCCGGAGAACCATCGGGGACCAGGGTGCGAATGTCCTGGCCGCCCTTGATGAATATGGTAACCTTGTCTGCGTCCTCGGGATATGTGGTGAAGTAGTGCCTGAGCAGCGTCATGCTGTTATACTCTGGGGTTCCGTAAAACTCTGCACCGTTCCAAAGAGTGCAGCCGTGGAGCACTGCTGCTCGCATTGCTTCTAGAGCTTGGTCGAGGGGAGGCGGGCTTGGTCGCCATGTGAACCCTACAGTTGACGTTTAGTAAATCAATGGGGTGTAAGAAGGGTGAGAACGAACCCATGAGGCCGTAGCCAATCGGTCCAACTTGCTTTCCAAGGATCTGAGCCATGACGGACTATTAGAGACTGGGTTATGTTTAGTAGAACAGGTTTAATGATGTGCAATATGGATTCTTTTCATTGGCAGGTATTGAACTGCCTTTATATGATTCCCTCCCTAGCAGCGTCTCGTTAATGCCGTTATGGCATCGGAGCATTCAACATGGAGCCATCTCAACCCCGCCATATCGGGTTTACGACGCTCGCAACCCTGGAATAAACCCGACCGCATCGACGCCAACAGTTCTAATCCCGAGCGACTAAATCCGCTGGAAAGAGCATGTCAGCGGTATTAACCCACAAGCGTGTCACGGCCCATGTGCCCGCGGTCGGATGTAAGGTTCAATCCAAGTCTTTGGAGCCGAGAATCATCGTCTGCAGATTTGTAACCCGAGCCTCGATATCTCCGCGAAACAATCGATCTTTTCTTTGCGTAAGTGGCCCATCTACCTCATCTCATCGATCCCGTAAACCCATCCAGCAGTTTGGCAATGTTGCATCCCTCAACTCCCTAAATCGCCACTCACAAAAACCACCAGCACGGCAGCGTACCTATAAAGCAACAATGGTCAGACTGCGTATCCTGTAACGTCTCAATTCGCGGCCAGTCACTCACGCAGCAGTCGCGCCAAAGACCTCGGCCCTTTTAGCATTGGTCAGCAAGCCAACGCTGGCCGCAAACATGGTGGTGAAGAGGCCGATCAGGCCCAGCTTGAGGCTGTCTGATCGGACGTTGTAGAGAATGGCAATGGCGCCCACCAAGAGCAGCGCCGCAGCAACGATGCTCAGGTACGCGACAAAGTTGGATATCCGCTTCCCAGAGGCGTATCCCACTGACGACGTTGCGCTGGCTGAGTGGGTGTTTTCCTCCTTCATCACGTCAATTACCCGTCTGCTGTAGGAGGGGACTAGTTACCTTGAACAAGTATCCCAAATTATTCCGCACAAACGTGGTGAGTCTGTCTGGAGGCTCAGAGGTGTGCAGGGCCACTAGGTCGTCTGCATCATCGTACAATCTTGCACCGCGCCCCCCCAGCATCGCAAATCCCTCGTCTCCCGGCTTCTTATGGAAGAAGTAAGTTCGGAATGCTTTTAGTATCTTGCCGTCTGGAGGTGGTATAGAAGCGAGTGTGCTCTCAAACAGGAGTGCTTCTCCTGGGCATGGTTGTTAGTACCCCAAGGACCCGAATGTGAATATCAGAGCGACTGACATACTGTACTCTTTCATTGTCGACCGTATCCGTCTTATCAATTTCATGCGGTCCGAATCCGGACCGTATCTTGCTTTGTAGTCTTTCCAATTTCGCATGGATTGCAGGTTTTCCATATCCACCCGATCTGCAGAGTCAAAAGCGTCAAGCTCAGCCTCCAACTCGGCCAACTCGCTCTGTAGCAACAGCAAGTTTCTCGCGGCAAGGCGATTGAACCTCTTGAAAATAGCAGACGTCCCATCTCTGTCGCTGGCGATAAAGGCCGAAAGAGAAGGGAACCCATCGACGTAGGATGGCTGGTTTGGCGTGTCCATGTCTGTGCCGTGGTCAAATGGTCGGCAAGGACGGACTCCAAATTCATCGAAGGGGAATATATATGGAGCTAACAATAACTGCTTGACAGCGTGACTCTAAGCTCCAAGTGTTGCAGTTGAAATGGGATGGGCAAGCCCCATCATGCAACTCCAAGAATCTGACGCACTGCAGCGGCGAATGACGTAAAGCCTGTAAATGCCCGACCATGTGGTTATGCATTATTGGTAGAGAGCGCAAGGCGCCTTAAATGCACCCTTGCACAGCCGAAAGTGGTTCGCAAACTGCGAGTGAGATGCCTGAGACCTGCTAAAATCCTCATCCGCTCCGTCCAGACTTGGCTGGAGGAGCTTCTATCATTCATCACCACGGACAGACCGTCAAGATCACCATGATATTCGACCAAGATGAGGGCCACGACCTACGCGAATCGGACCAATTAGCTGCGTGGCAGCCGAAATGGCAGATCGAAGAGGGCGTGCCCTGGAGAGAATGGGACGAGTGGAAAGACTGGGAAAAGCGTGCCGACACTAAAGCCATTCTAGTGAGTCTCAATCCATACTCCAAGTTTCTGGCGAGCGAGCAATAATAATGATTGGCTCACGTAGGCTGGCGGATGGCACTCAGCTATTGACGAATATCCTCACAACAATGACAACTCCAACCACGATGCCAAGTTGTCCAAGACACAAGATGCGATCTTACTCAGTACCATGAATCCCCATCTCAACTGGTCTGAAGCGAGTAAATTAGCCAGACCTCTCTCTCCCCTACGTGAAGCACCACATCCAAGGAAACGGCGGCGAGATGAACGATCACTCAGTACCGTGAGCCATGATATCGGCCGGACCGAAACGCGCCAATTGGCCGAACCTCTCTCTTCTCTACGCAAGGAGCCACATGCAAGGAAAAAGCAGCGAAAGCGCACTGTTCTACCCATCAAGATTCACGCGGTATCGAGGAATGCCGTCATCGAGACCTGCCCCGACAGCGGTTCTGACGAAAACATCATGTCTCAAGCAACCGTCAACCAACTTCAACTGGAGATGGAGAAGCCCAAGAACGAGCCGCGCAAGTTCAACCTTGCCAACGGCAAAGTTGTCGAGGCACTCGGTCAAGTGCCAGTCCGCTTCTCGTTTGCCGCAGGGTCCTCGGCGGCGTCCTTGTACGATTGCGTGTTCCAGGTCTTCGCTTCGCTTGCCGTGCCTGCCATTGTTGGCATGGAGTTTCTGCAAGCAACCGAGACGATCAGCAAACACACCGATCGTCTGCGCAAGCAGGATGTCTCCATGATGCAATCTCTTCGGGTGAGCAGCATCGGCACGCCTAGGCGAAGCCTCGTCTGTCGCCTGGGCCCGAACATTGGGTATGCCACGGCAGATACTGGATCTGATTTGGATCTTGTCAGCCCGGAATTTGCAGGCCCCAGCGCCTTCGACATTGAACCTGGATTTGAGAAGCTCGAGTTTGCTGACGGTAGCGTTGGCTGGACGTCGGGCATAGTTCGTTCATCGCTCGCAATTGGAAATGTCGACGATGTGGAGGGTTTCCTGCCGCGAGGGTGGTCAACTCCCCGAAACTTGTACGTTTTGGAGAACCTGAATGCTGACGTCATCTTGGGTGAGAACACGCTCGAAGAACTCGACGTGTTCAGACTGCACGCGGAATCCTTTATTCCCAGCATCCCGAGGCTTGGCGAATCCGACGTGCACATCATTCGCCATATCGGAACGATGGAACATGTTGGCTCCAAGGCGTGGAATAGGATGAAGAGAAAGTTGCGGCGAGAGAAGGATGAGAGTCAAGGTGAGCAGGAGGCATTCCCGCATTGGCGATGGACTGACAATCGATGGCAGACTCAGGGGATGTCAGGGACGTGCTACTCGAAGCCCAACGCGAGAATTCGCGCCGGGAATCCGCGAGGGACCGCATTGAGAAGATGACGGGGACTGAGAAACAAAAGGCCCAAACGGATGAGGACGAACGAATGCAAAGATGGGACGGGGCACGGAGGCTGCGGGTGAGAAAGCGAAGCCGGAGCCCCTCGTTATTAGCCCAAGTATCAGATTAATCACCGCACTACGGAGTATTGGTACGTATTGCAAAGATTGGGCCCGTATTGTGAGACTTTTTGGTTGCGGCTGACACAAACCAACAAAAGACATTCCACTGCCACTCGAATGTCAACGCTTCCAGCCAATGGGCAAGTGATTTCTCCGCAACCGGTCCTTGTCGGCTTCTCGGCGCATTCCGCGGATGGCTGTTGCAAATGTTTCGCGAGCTAGACGGGACTTTGGTACGTATCTCTTGGTCTTTGTCCTTGTTCAGCTCGCCACATCGTAGACGGAAATGGAGATGCACCTCCACTCTGCAAACGCCACGGGCTCTCTTGAGAAGGCTCAAGGCTGATCTGGCCCGGTCCAGAGATCAGGGAGAAGGCCCCCCCCTCACCCGACTCTCGAAAGAAAAGCGACAGAGAGGTCCAAAGCACAGCAATTCCTGCGTGTCACTGGTCAGGTCAAAGTTCCCTGGAGCCGCTTTGGCCTGTTATATATATACACCCCCAAAGCTTCTTCCTCCCTCCCTTGCAGGTCCTTCCCACACCAAGCTCCGGCGCAATCTCTTGACAGCGCCAAGATGCTCTAGTCATTAGACTATTCCCGAGGAAGTCATCCAGCCCTAGGGCCAACAACATTGAACCTTGAATTAGGGCTGAACCCAACGTAAACTTGAACGTTGAGTAGTCCTTTGTTGATGTCTTGCCAGTTGGCAGTTTACAGTTGGTCATGGATGTCTCTGCGAATCCAGCCAAGCATCATAGATGCTTCACGCCCCCCCTGAGCCCTTCTCGCCGAGGAGCGGCATGCCTCTGGTGGGCCAGGCCATCTGCCGCAGTGCTATATAAGTAGTCGCCAAGAGAATCCCGGTTCCTGGACAGCGGCCGCTGCTGTGTAGTAGACGCGACTTCCATCATGGTGCACACGAAAGAATCCCCGACAAGATCCTCGAAGGCTACGGCCGTGTTGACGGCCGTCCTCACTGTCCTGACCGTCGGACTCTTGATGTTCGCGACGCGGGTCAACGAGCTGCCGGCCCTCGGATACATCTGTCCGGCTCGAACCGAGCCAGCGAGCCCCGTCCAGGGATTTTCCCCGCCGGATACCGTACCAGACACGCGCTTCATCATCAACTTGTTCGTGCCACGAAGGCGGCCACCAGACCGCTTGGAGCCCCATGTTGACAAGCAGCAGCGGCGACTCGTACTCCCGAACCGGCTTCGACCACACCCTCACGGGTCCCGACTCCCTCGTGAACCCCCGACCCGAGAACCCGATAGGCATGCCCGCATGGCCCGGCAAGACGTCGACGGGGGGGCCCAACTGGCTCGGATACATGGCGACGGCCTACAACGAGACGACGACGCTGGTCTGGAACTTTGCCCAGTCGGGCGCCGTGACGGACAACGCGACGTGCCCGACGCGGCTCCGGCAGTACAGCGACCTGGCCTGGCAGGTCCGCCGCTTCAACCGCACTATCGGCGGCCGGCCCGACCACGCCGCTTGGACGCCCGACACGGCCGTCGCCAGCATCTGGATGGGCATCAACGACCTGGGCGTCTCGTGGCGGTGGCACAACCTCAGCACCGTCATCCCCATGCTCACCCGCAGCCTGGTCGGCCAGGCCCAGGTCCTGCACGGCATGGGCCTCCGAAACTTTCTCTTCGTCGAGGTCCCGGGTGGGTGAACCATGTTGTGTGGTGTAGCGATTCAGGCTGACAATCCTTCTTGCAGAGCTGGACCTGCTGGCCATGTACCTCAAGGCCAAGAAGGATCCCACCCAGAGACGCCCCGTTGTGGCCCGTTACTTCTGCGACTTCTTCAACGTCAACCTCCGACGAGAGGTGGAGCGGTTCCGAAAGGCCAACCCCGACTCTCGCGTCTCGTTCGTCCCGACGGGGGACATCTTCTCCCACGCCGTCGCGAACCCGAGCGCCTACGGAGCCAACGACAGCGAGTGCGTCGACAAGAGCGGAAACGCATGCGTAAGTCGAGCAGGCATTCTTCAACACGGCATCGAGCTGACGGTTGGGAACAGCTGTGGTGGGACTCGTCCCATCCGGCAAAGGCCATTCACAAATCCATCGCCAAGAGGGCTTCGAGGGCTGCATGGGGACGGGGCGAGTACATGTTCCAAGAGTAGAAAGGCCCCGACACTTGGGCTTATCTTGTTTTATAATACTAATACAATGCGTTGGTTTCGTCCTACGCCACGACCACGCCCGTACTTGCAGCTCGCGATTCGGTCTTGAGACGGCTTGCCGTCGGTTGTAGGACAGCCCGTAATTAACGGGCCGAGAAAGCGCCAGGCTGCCGCAACGATGGCATCACCTATTTCCCTTGATAATGGAGCATGTCTCGCCCTCATCTCCCAGTCATGTCTTCTCCCTTCACATACCTGCGTGGGCCAATCAGATGGCCAGAAAAAGGGACAACGGGCTGACGCACAAGAATTGGAACGCTCAATTGAAACAAAATTGGCCGCTTGGCAAAGCAAGTCTCAGGTGAGCGGAGAGGTACTTACGTTTTCTCTCCCAAAGTACCAAGCCAGAGTATGGGCATGGATACATGTAAGCTTAATTAAAGCCTCAGCACGCTTAAAGAGATCATCTCCCCAGCCATGTCTCCCCCCCTGCATGTCAGAATAAGGGACACTTTGAGGGAGTGGACACGTTCGTATCCGATGGGACCGCGGAGTGGTGCGGTGACGGCTTCTTCAAATTCGCCCTTTATCCCCGAGTGCGGCATTTGCAATGCTTTCCCCCTTGCCTGCCCCCGCCGAGACGTTTCTGCCTCGACTCTCATTGCAGCCCCCCTGGACTCTCTTGTGAGTTTCGTGAGCAGCTGGGAGTGCTCGACAAACTGGCTTCGAAACGCAAGCTCCTTACTTCTGAATTCCGAAACAAGAGATAGTAGACATTTGTTCGAAAGAACATACTAAGCCTAAATCAACGAACAAAGAGTAAGACTGCCTCAACACAAAAGAACCCCACTGAAGAGGTCATAAAAGTCAAGGCTGACTACTCTCCCTAGGTATGGCTTATTAAACGTCCTCACTAACATACCCCCTTAATATACACCTTAACATTTCCCTTACCCTATAGACGTAGTGACCACTATAGATAAGCGTCGAACAATAAAATCGAATGTACAGACTATGTCGCGTTCAAAGAGATGGTAATCCAGAGAACTGCATAACATTATAACAAGTAATTACTTAAATAAAGATGCATAACGTCCAACACCATGCAACTTTCAACTCTTCCACTATTGCACAGCAAATCTCTTCGGCAACACTACTCTTTCACTATTGCACGGAGGACCGACTATTTGGCATACCACGTTGACTAACAGACAGACAAAATGTCGATCTTTCTATTGAGCGACAATCACCTTCTTGCCTTGTTGGTGCTATTGTGTCTAGGATCTATCCCATTTGGCTTTTGTTGTCTTAATCTGTTGGTCCTCATGGTCGTCGTGGTACTTTGTGTTGCGCCAGTTGTTAGACAGCTTTTGATTAACCTTATCCATGATGTCATGGACCCTCTCAACCACCCTCGGGCTTAGTTATGGTATGCTTGCCAGGCTCGTTTTGCAAGAGCCTGATGGCCTGCTAGACGAGGCAGTTCTGGGCTGCAGCCCGACTCGATAGGACGCCGACAGCTTAACCATGGGCTAAGGTCATGGATGGAAGGAGCAGGTATAGACCCAAGTCGCCAACCAATAGCAATAAAATCCACATTCATCTCTTTATTTCGTTTGTTCTAATCTCTATGCATGTATTTTCCGCTTCGTAGCCGCCTTTAATTCATCGTAAAACGTTCGTCCGTAACCAGGAGCCAGTATGACCGGTATGCCCAGTCAGCAACCGACATTAAACCATGCATTTTATCAACCAACATCCAAGGAATCATAGACGCAACTTGCTCATTAACGAAAATTATCGGGAGAGATGCACCCTATTCCATAATTAATCTAGGTAGTTTGTAACAAACATGGAGCACGAATAACCGGACCGGCGACCTCTGACGGTTACTATGCCATGGCCTTTCGGAGACAATCGGCGACCTGTTGAGAGTACGGTTCGCGCTGGGCGGACAAAGACACTGGTCAGCAAGATGCCATGTTCAAAGGGGCAACGAATATCAAAGCCGAACACGAAACATAAGGAATCTTGATCAAGGGCAGGTCGATGCAACAAGCAGGTCCACGAAACTCACCATCATGGAAAAGTGATGGGCCCCATCAACCCGAGAAGTGGCAATGTCCTGCTCCCGACCGGGAAACAAGACGTCCCAGCCATTGGCTCCGAAATCGGTCCGCCGCTCCAACAGGAACTTCATGCCCTCCGTGTCGTCCGGACGGGGCGCCAGCTTGGGCAGTCGCGGGTTGTCGGCGAGGCACGACGCCGCCCACACGAGGTTCACCTTGAGAGCGTCCAGGAACTCGCTCGGAGGCATCGGCGCGGCGCGGTACTCGTGGAGCAGGTCGACGGTGGCGTTGAAGTGCGGGATGAGCCACGCGGGCGGCTTGGCAGACGCCGATGCCTTGTGTCCGAAGAGGTGCAGGCTCTCGCAGAAGTCGTAAAAGTGCGACGGGAGGCGGTCCAGCCCGTGGAGGGGGCTCGGCGAGTCGATGAGACTGAGGCTGAGGACCTGCTGCTCCCTCGCCATCAGCACCTGCGCGGCGCGGTAGGCGAGGATGCCGCCGGCCGACCAGCCGCCGAGGTGGTAGGGTCCGACGGGCTGGCGGCGGCGGATCTCAGACAGGTAACCGTCGACGATGACGTCGTCGAGGCGGGCGGCGCGCAGCTGGTCGGGCTGCTTGAGGAAGGGGGAGTTGAGGGCCACGACGCACGTGTCGCGGGCGAGGTTGGGGATGGCGGCGTAGGAGGAGGCGGAGCCGGAGCCGTCGGGGAAGAGGAAGAGGGTTTTGCATGCTGTTTTGGGGCTGCCCTGTAGGACGAGAGATGAGGCTCTCGGTACGACGACGGTGTTTCGCAGAGAGTCGCATCCGTTGGTGATTTCGGTGTCTGAGGAGACTAGGGACGATAGAGGCGTGGCCACCGCGGCGGTCGATGTGCCGGATGACTTGTCGCCCTGCATCTCCGTAAACTCCAGGCCCGGCGATGGCGACGACGCCCCGACCAAGCGCCGTCTCAGGTCGGCAACGGTCGGGCAGTCGACGAAGAGAGAATCCATGGGCATGTCCAGGTCCAGCTCCTCGCGGAAACGGCTGACGATGACGAGCGACAGGAGCGAGTCGACGCCCGTGTCGGCAAAATGCGTGTCGTCGGTCAGCTCCTGGGGTGCGATGCCGCTCTCTTCTGAGATGATGCTGAGGGCGAGGTTGAAGTCGACAGCTGGCTCCTCCCGCGCTGGGTTGGGTTCTCCCCCCGTCTTGGCCGTGGGCGGCGAAGGCTGCTCCTCGATCTCGACAGTCGACACTCCCGCGGGCGCAATGAAGCCCATCAAGTCGCCAATAGTCGGATAGGAAACAAACATGGCATCAAAGTCCAAGTCCAGGTCGAGCTCCTCCCTAAAGCGCGCCGAGATGGTCAGCCCGAGCAACGAGTCGACGCCCAAGTCGGCAAAGGCGCTGGCGTCGGTCAACTCGGCCAGGGCCACTCCGCTCTCCTCCGAGACGATCTGCAAGGCATTGGAGACCTTGGACGGGACCAACGGCGCTGCTGAGGTTGCTGCAGGAGGATCTCGAGTCTCAGCCTGAGTCGACTGAGCAGGCGCGGGCTTCTTGGACTTGATGCCGCTCTCCGTGGCGAGGACGGCGCGGAACACTCTTCTCGGGATACACTGAATGGAAATCTGTTCAAACGCCGCCACAATGGACTCGCCGTCGTAGATGACCACATCCCCGTGCCACAGCTTATCCTTGCCCTCGACCATGCGCGTGTACGAAGTATACGGCCGGTCGAAGCGCACCTCGCCAAACACCTGGAACCGCCCCCAGCCGTGGTTCATGAAGACGTCCTTGTCCAGGTCGCTGTGGTCGTTGCAGTTCATGGCAAACCCGCACGACTGCGTAAACGCATCGATGACGGCGGGATGCAGCGCAAAGCTCCCGCCCCTGTCGATGCCCCCGAAGCTCACCGACGCCGACGCCTCGAGCGTGGCGCTGTCGAGCACCACCTCGTCTATGGCGCGGTACTCGTCGTGGAACTGCGCCAGCGGCCGTATCATGCGGTACACCATCGGTCCGGTGAAGCGCGCCGCCGTCTCGTCGACGATGCCCCGGCGGAGCTCCCGCATGCGCGTCTTGACGGCGGCCGTGTTGCTCTGGAGCTTGGTCAGCAGGAGGGAGCGGTCCGTGAAGCGGAGGGTGCACGTTGCGTGCTCTTGCGGCCTGCCCTTGGCGTCGAAGCTGACAAACTTCATGGCGGCCTCGTTCTTGGTCCAGTCGACATCGGCGTGGGCCTGGAGAGGCTGCGGGCCCTGGGGCTTGGCGATCAGCGCCTTGAAGATGTTCATATCTGAGACGTCGACCTGGCTGTTGGCGTCCGACTTGCCACGGCGGTCGACGAGATGTCTGCCCAGCGTGAGGGCCATGTCTGCGTAGACGGACGGCGTGCACAGCGGAATGTCGTCGACCCTGTGGCCCTGCACGAGCGGGTTCAAGTCTGGTCGTGAGATGTCCGCCTCGACGACCAAGTGCTCCTTGGCTCCGCCCTCGGACGACGAATCCTCGACGACGCGGTGAATGGTGGTGCTCTCGAGTTTCGTCTTGGCGGCGTGGACCACGAGGGGCGCATCCCCCTTTCGCAGGGACCAGTCGTTGACGTACTGGATCCAATACGGCTTCAGGTCCCAACCGTAAGCCGGAAGCCCGACGACGACCCTTTGAGAAGCCTCAAAGTCCTTGTGATAGGCCGCCCAGTCGACGTCGGCGCCGGCCTGGTAGACTACCTTTAAGGCATCAGAGAGCACGTCTCGGGCCGACCGATCCAGCGCCGAGATGACAGTTGTCTGAGGGCCGAGAGTGGCCTTGACCATGCCTGAGACGGCGGGATGGGGCCCGACTTCGAGGAGGATGGATTGCTCCGTCATGATGCCTTGTTGACGACCTGACTGGAGAGCCTGGAGCAGGTTGACGGGCTCGCGACAATGGCGGGCGAGGTAGGTTGGCCCAAACGTTCTTTCGGCGGTGATGATGGTTCCGTTCAGGGGGCAGAGAACGGGACATTTTGGAGCCAGGTATCGGGCCGACGCAGCGGCCTTTTCGAACGGAGCGAGAATGGGATCGACTTGAGACGAGTGAAATGCATAGGGCACCTTGAGTCTGGTCGTCTTGATGCCAGCATCGCCGAGAACCCGACCTGCTCTGGAGACTTCATCGTCCGGGCCAGCCAGGACCGTCTCGATGGGCGAGTTCATGCACGCAACCTGGTGCGGCGTAACCTCGAGCGTCGCGGCCACCGTCTCAGCCGACGCGCGAACGACGAGCATCGAGTGCGTCCCCCGCGTACAGAGCTCCTGGAGGAGCCTCGCCCGCGTGCCCACGAGATGAACGGCGTCTGCGTCGGACAAGACGCCCGCCACATTCAGGGCCGCGTACTCGCCCAAGCTATGCCCGATGACGGCCTCGGGCACGACTCCCCACGACGCCCACAGCCGCGCCACGGCCATCTGCATGCAGACGCTCGCGAGCTGCACCTGCAGCGGGGACAAGTCGTCGAGCGACCGCTCGTCCGGGGCCGCGTACACGGGCATGATGGAAGGGAAGCCAAGGCTGCGGGCGACGCGGTCGAGCTGTCGCAGCTCGGTCCTGAAGAGGGAAAAGGTCTGGAGCAGCCGGCGGCCCATGCCGGGGAACTGGCTCCCCTGGCCGGTGAAGGCGAAGACCATCTTGGGGCGCTTGGGGCGCGACACGCCGGTTTGGTTGCGGACGGCCGTGTCGATCTGGGCGACAAGGTCGGCCGTGGAGGAGCCGACGAGCATGGCGCGGTGTGGGTGGTGCATGCGGCGGGCTGTCGTCGTGTAGGAGAGCTGGCCGACTGAGAGGGCATCGCTGTTGTTCTGCAGGAAGGCCTTGAGAGACAAGAGGTTGCGTTGCAGCGATAGAGACGTCTTGGCGGAAACGGCGACGAGGTTTGGACTTGGTCCCGCGGCCTTCACACCATCACCCTCGACGAGTGCCGGGGCTTCTTCCACCAACAGCGCCGAGTTGCCGCCAGCCGCCGAAAAGTTATTCACAAAGGCTCTTCTGGGACGAGAGCCCTCTGCCACCCACGGCACCGCCTCGCTGGCAATGTGCACGTTTCTCGCCGCCAGATCAGTCGGGAACTTGCGGTTGATGCCGGTCTTGATGCCCACATGCGGCGGAATCACGCCGTGCCTCATCATCAGCAACACCTTGATCAAGCCCGACACGCCCGAAGCCGCCTCTCCGTGTCCGATGCTCGGCTTGGCCGACCCGAGGAAGACGGGCTCCCTGCGAGCAGGCCGTCCCTCGGGGGCAAAGACGCTCAGCACGCTGGCCATCTCGGTGGCGTCGCCGGCCTGCGTGCCCGTGCCGTGCATCTCGACGTATCCGACGCTCCGGGCGTCGACGCCGCTCGCGTGGAGAATCTTGGAGAAGATGGCCCGCTGCGCGCCCGTGTGCGGCCGCGTGATGCTCTCCGCCTGGGCCGAGTGGTTGGTGTAGGCGCCGAGGATGACGCCCAGGACGGGGTCCCGGTCGGCGACGGCGTCGTCCAGCCGCTTGAGGACTACGGAGCAGACGCCCTCGCCGCGGCAGTAGCCGTCGGCCGCGTCGTCAAAGGTCCTGCAGTTTCCCGTGTGCGAGAGGAAGTGCCCGCGGTCCAGCCCGGCCGTGAAGTCCGGGTTCGTCAGCACGTTTGTGCCGCCGGCCACGGCCGTGTCGACGTCGTGCTGCCACAGCGAGTTGACGGCCGTGTGCACCGCGGCGAGGCTGGACGAGCAGGCCGCGTCGACGGCATAGCTCGGGCCGCTGAACTTGAAGAAGTAGTTGATGCGGCCCGGGATAAAGGCCCGGTTGCCGCCGGGGATGAAGTACGTGTCGATCTCCTGCGCGCTGTTGGTCTCCATCCAGTCGTTGCTCGTCACGCCATAAAAGACGCCCACGCGGTCTCTCCGCGTCGACGGTGTGGCATCCGGCACCACGCCCGCCTGCTCGAGCGCCTCGTAGGCCGTCATGAGGGCCATTCTCTGCGCGGGGTCGACCTGCGGCGCCTCCCGCGGCGAGATGTTGAAGAAGCGAGCGTCGAACGAGGCCGGGTCGCTCAGCCAGCAGCCGTAAGGCGTCGCGCTGGTGTTCTTTCCGGTTCCCGACGTGTCGACGTGTGCCTTGGACCAGCGTAGAGGAGGGACCTCTTCGTGGACGTCGAGTCCTTGGCGGAGGAGGTCCCAAAAGGCCTCGTTGCTATTAGCACCGCCGGGAAACCTCCCAGACATGCCAATGATGGCAATTTTGGGTCTAATCTGGCTTAGCTGGGGCGGTAGAGTGTCAGTCGAACATGGCGCCCTCGATGGGGAGCCAAGCCTGGTATTCTGTCCCAACGCTGCGTAGATGAGCCGATCGGCCCCAGAGCCAAACAACTCGACCTTGAACTTCGTTCCTTCTCCGAGGCGAGTCTGCAGCCTCTGGAGAATACCGTCCCAGCGAATGGGCTGCAGGAGGATGTCCTCCAAAGCCGCGGTGAGAAGGTCCTTGAAGGTCGACCCCTGGATCCAGTCACCGGTGCTCGTCATGACGGGCACTCCCGCCACACACGCCACTCTACTTTCCAGGGGAACTGGCGCCAGTATGTCGTTGATATCCTCTTTGGAATAGAGATGCGGTGCATGATATGGAGCATACACGGGTTTGGCCGTGTGCTTCAGCCCCCGAAAATGCACCGACGACACCAGCGCATCCAGCGAACTGGGCGGACCGCTCACGGCCAACGCACTGGGCGTGTACGCGCTGATGAACGGCTGCGCCGTCGCCGGAAGGCTGCTTTCCTCGCGGAACTTAAGCACTACCTCGGCAGCAGACGGCCCGGCCACCAAGATGAACCAGGTCCGGGACGCGTCAGCCGGAGGAGCGAGGCGCATCTTCATCCCGGAGACACACACGCCGGCGTTGAAGGCCACGACGACGGCGTGTACGGCCCGGGGAACCAGGTCGTCGAGGCTCCGGCTGCAGCCGACCGTCACGGCAGCAAGGGCGCCCGTGCAGAGGCCGAGGATGCACGCCCGGTCTAATTTGGGGTACTCCCGTCCGGTCTGGCTGCATGGATCTTCGTTAGTCTCGACTCGCAAGTAGTTCCGAGTGCAAGCTTACTGCATGATGAAGGACCCGAGTTGATACATGCAGGTCAGGGCCATGTCCAACGGCACGCAACGGGTGCGGCCCTCGGACGGCTTCCAGAGGAGCACGTCCTCGATGGCCGTGAAGCTCGGCAGGTCATGGCGCACGTCTTTAGGGAGCTGGAAGATGTGCATGCGGATGGCGTCGTAGGCCTTGTCGAGGAAGTCTCTCAATACGACATTGGTGGTCCTGGCGGAGAGGAGTGTGTGCAGATGCGGCTCTACGTCGAACGTCTGGTCGCCAAACAGGTACAAAGCGTAGTGTCGAGTTCCCATGTTGAGCGAGTGGATAGGGGGGTACTGAGTCGTTGATGCTTACTTTGATGTCCGTGTGGTCGTATCCAGGTCTTATAATGACGTTGGGAGGCGATCAAGCAGAACTTAAGGAGTCTTTCGACTCTTTGGACAGGATGCTCCGGGACCGTTTGGTCTTTCCGTGTTGTCGCGTGGTCGTCATACTGGTGCCATCTTCATCTCATTCGACCAGTAACGTCCGAAGAGCGATGCACTCTGTGGCGGCATAGGACCGGTCCTGTCATTCCCCATGGTGCACCAATCTAGAACGTCGCTAAGCGAGCATCGCCAGACCGATGCGAATGACGAGAAGCTGGACAAATGACCCTCGAGGCCCGACTTTGCGAGCAAAGCCGCGTAGAAGACCAGAAGCACATTCTCGCTCATTCCGGTGTAACCCAGGAAGCGCCTCAAACGTCACAAGTCGGCGCCCGTTAGGACTAGTAATGGGTGATGATTCATTGATGTGTCGAGTCGAGATTGGGCGTGAGGCGCGGTTACACCTTGTGCGTGTGGCTTATCGCGAGGAAGGCAGCTTCGCTTTCAGCTGATCCGGTGTTGGTTCAGTACCGGCAGTCATGACATGTGATGGCTGTGTAGCAGTGCATGTAAGTGGCGCGGGTTGAGCGACGTTGCAACATTAGTGCATCCCGACTCGACATTCGAAGTCGTAGCGTTGTGAAGTCTCACGTGCAAAGATGGAACGGGAGAGCACGCCTTTAAATCATGGTGCGGTCTAACCACGTTGACGTTGGAGACTTGTAGTATGCAAGGTCGGCTCTTCAAGGTGTCCATGGTAACCAGGGCCGATGAATTGAGGGGAGGGTGAGATGGCGAGTTGTCGTCTGGTGTGTTGGTTGGTTGTTGTACTTGTTGAGTGAAGTGTTGGTTGAGAAGATGTTTCAGAAGCTGACGTAAGTTTCTGCATATTCGCATCTCGGATAAACGGCACGCGGGATCCAAAACCTCAAACAGGCAGCTGGCAGTGGAAATCCATTGGAAAAGGAATCGTCTCCAACATCATCGCTCCTTGGAATGCCGTGAAATTTAGCGAAATAGAGGCTGCCTCTTCCAGCCGTCGACATGTCACTCACGCCCCAATCGCACACGTCGCAATTGAAGCTACGGTCGAGCTGCAACGCCTGCGGGCAAGCCAAGGTGCGAACGAGGAAGCAATGAATCCATGACCCAATGGAGGGAGACTGAGAGAACTAACCCGCCCCAGATCCGATGTGATCGCGCCCAACCCGCCTGCACGCGCTGCCTCGCACAAGGTCTCAGCTGCATCTACGGCATCTCCCGGAAAGCCGGCAAGCCTCCACGGCGACGCCCGGTGGCCGCCGCGCTGTCACCACTTCCCCAAGTCCCCCCGCGTCCGGCCGACTCAGCAGCTACGCGAGTGCATCTGCCCGGCGGCGACATGCTCGACTTGGACGTCCCCGGCATCGACCTCATGCTGGGCCTGGACGGCGCCATGGCCGTCGACTCTCCCTTCCCCGCCGCGGACTGGTTCGCCTTTGACAGCCTCGGCAGCGCGTCCGAGGGCGGGCAGAGCTCGACGACGACGGCCACGACGGCCCCCTCAACGGCGGCGGCAGAGGCAGAGGCGGTAGCCGGCCGGCCGTACTGCACGCGCGAGGCAAAGGACATCATGCGTCGCCTGTACTGCGCGAACCCCTCGGCGCCCGTCAGCGACGGCGTGCCGGCTCGCACGCTGGACCTCGGGTCCGTCTTGACGAGGAACCGCGACGTGGTGGCGCGGCTGGCACGTCTTCTCCAGTGTCCCTGTGCGCGGTCGCCGCACACGGCCATGCTCTACTCGTCGGTGGTGTCGCGCGTGCTGCTGTGGTATCGCCAGGCCGTCTCTCACGCGCCTCCCGTCGGCGTGTCGTCGCTGGTCCAGGAGTCTTTGTCGTTGCCGTCAAGTAGCCCTACGCTCAACCCGGGAGTCGACGAGAATAACGTCTCGGTCCTCCCGACGCCAGTGACCGTCGGCACATTCCAGAGCGACGACAACAACCTCCAGACCGCGCTCTCTCACTGCCTCATCCTGGCCGAACTGAGACGGGTGGGCGACCTTATCGACGCCTTCATCGCGCTCGGCACGGCCACGCCCGACGCGCAGACGAGCGATGCGTGTCCGGCTGCGGGAGAATTCACCTCCGTGGTCGACGCCAGCCTGTTTGCCAGCCTCGGAGCGTGGCTTCGCACCGAGCACGGACGCATCGTGGACAAGGCGAGGCCTGGCCTGTCGGTGCTGGATGACAATCTCGGGAATTTTTGAGCCTTGTGTAACGGGTTCGCAGGCCCAATATATCTGCATCTGCTCCCTCCCGTCGCATCATTATCATCGCTGTGTTATCTCGGCGGGTTTCGACACCCACATGCTGCCGTGCCCGTCTGCGATTACCCGTCGTGACGATCTCAACTTGCACCCGAGCGTCAAACTGGTGGCCTCGAGAGCTTCCGACGGTTCGGAGCCCGACCGGGACGGGAGCTTGCAGCCCGGGACGCGCGCCAGTCTGTTGGGAACACGCCTTTGTCGTCACTGGTGCGACAGTGCGTTGGACAAGACGAATTACAGTCAGATGCGAAACGATCCGACGGCTGGACATTCCAACATCTCTCCATGTCGCACGGATTTGATGTTACATCACCGTACCCAGACCAGAGCAGGTACTTGTATATATTGAACGCTGCTGGCTCGCGACGCCGACATGCGCTCGTGGGCGTCGTATGATTCGTATCTCTCGACGCGCTCGGCCCCGACGGCCCTGGCCATGACAAAGGCCCACGACCGCTTCACGCCCGCCAGCGTCGCCAATAACGAGACGGCCTACGCTGTCGCCCACGACACCGACCTGCCCTTCTTCGACCACCAGTCGCTGGACCTGGCCATGATGCAGGTCTTCAACAGCCGCGAGAGGGACCTGGACCAGTGGAAGGCGCTGCTGGCGCTGGCGGATCGTCTCTTGCGGCTAAGGCGAGTCGTGGAGCGGTTTGGGAGCGCCATGTCCATGTTGGTGGTGGATATGGGCGGGCGCCAGGAGAAGCCGAATGACTGGGATATCAATGGGTACGGCCAAAGTGAAGTGAAGGGTTAGTGATGGAGGCAACTCATGTCACCTTGAACGACTGCAGCTTCACCTCGGATGGAGTGTCAGAGTGACTACACGTATAGTAAGACTAGAAGAGTGGCCCTCTATTGCGATGGGCAGAATGCTACATCGTGTGATAGTGAGTCGAGGCCCTCGTGTTGGACAGCAGATTCTCTCCTTCGGACCCCGAATGAATTCGCTGCAGTGTCGCGCGTCCTAACAATAGCCAGACACTACTCTCTAAATCCATGGCGGAGAGGATGGGCTCTTGCCACGTATTAATGGGGCTTGTTGCACCTCGGGACCTGGTACATATAGTCTGGTATACAAAACGTCTTCTATCGTACAAAGAGCGCCATGATGCTCTGATGGCCCAAAGCCCTACAACTAACTATACATATATGTGTTACGCAGATGATCATGTATAACCATCTCTAAATGCCCTAAGTGGAGCCCTTTTCCACGTCGCTCCCAGCAGGCGACTCTACCTTTGCATCCGCCTTGGCCTGTCCAGAGCCGGGACCCTTCTTGACGCTCTTCCACTCCAGCAAGACGGCCGGAAGCGCACTCAAGCACGCCATGATCAGGGCAATCTGAAAGGCCTTGCGGAGAGCCCGGTTGTACACGTCGACAACGTCACCGACATGCTCGGCGGGGATGACGTCGCGGAAGCCCGTCGCACCGGCATTGATGACGTCCATCCCGTCCACGCCGGGGATGCCCAGGGCGTCGACGTAGGCGAGCAGCTTCGCGTTGAGCACGTTGTTGGCGGCGCTGATGAGCACGGCACCGCCCAGGCCCTGGAACAGCATGGACACGGAGATGCCCATGGGGATGTCGCGCGGCGGGAGCACCACCTGGGCGGCCACCTGCGGCAGCTGGAAGCCGCAGCCGGAGCCGAAGCCGAAGAGGATCTGGTAGCCGATCCAGCGGGCGGCGCTCGTCGCCGGCTCGAGCGTGGTCAGGAGCCCGGCGCCGACGGGGGCGACGACGACGGCCAGGTAGATGAAGGGCACGTAGTAGCCGATCCTTGCCGTACCGAAGCCGGCGAAGAGGATGCCGACGACGTTGGGGAGGATCAGCGGGATGGTGTCGATGCCCGAGTCGAGTGCCGACTTGCCCTTGACGGCTTGGAAGTAGATGGGGATGAAGTAGCTGAGGAGGAAGAAGGTGCCCGCGAGGCAAAAGGTGAAGAGGCTCGAGGCGAAGATGGTGCGCTGCTTGGCAATGCGAGGGGGGACTGCGGGTGTCAGCTGGGATAGGATGCAGGGGATGGCCATGGGGGACATACCGGTTCCCGACTCGCCGAGCCAGGCCTGGCTGACGACGAAAGCGATAAGGGTTACGCCGAATACAGTGAAGAGCGCAATGATCTGACCGCTGTTCAAGGCATAAGTTGTGCCTCCCCACTGCAACTGTCAGATGAGAGCGAGAGGCTGGGTCATGGAATCATACGCACCTGGAGGGTGAAGAGAAGACAGATGATGCTCGGCACGAACAAGGCAAACCCAATCGGGTCGAGGTTCCAAAACAGGCCCAACACGCCCTGCTCCTTGAGGGGATTCGGCTTGGGCGGCAGACGCAGGGCAAAGACGATGAAGAGGGCCGAGACGGCGCCCAGCGGGAGGTTGATGTAGAAGCACCAGCGCCACGAGACCCCGTCCGTGAAGGCGCCCCCGACGAGCGGACCGACGACCGAGGCGATGCCGAAGATGCCGCCGTACAGGCTCTGGTACACGGGCCGCTTCTCCATGGGCGTGATGTTGGCGATGATGATGAGGCCGCCGCTGGAGATGCCGGCGCAGCCGATGCCGGCGATTGTGCGCTGGGAAGGATGTCAGCGCGTCATCTTGCCGTGGCACTCGCGACCAGCAACAATAAGTCCTTGGGGGGGTTGAGTCAGCCGAGGGGAGCGGAACTTACACCGACGATGAGCATGGCCGAGGACGTGGCCGCCGCACAGAGGACAGAACCGACCTCGAAGATGAACAGGGCAGCCAGGAAAGTCCACTTGAGACTAAAGAAGCGAAACGCTTTCCCAAACGGCAGTTGGAAGGCTGTACGATAGGGAGTGTCAGCAACCGCAACAGTTGAACGCGCTACAAGCGGACCCTACACACCGCACTTGGTAAGCAGGTACGACGACCCGTACCACCCTACGTCCTGCAGGGCGTGGAACTTGTCCGTGATGCGCGGGATGGCCGTCGCGATGATGGTGCTGTCCAAGGCGACGCAGAAGAGCGAAATGAAGAGGGCGAACAGCGTCAGCCCAAAGGTGACGCCCGTCGGGTAGGTGGGAGCCGGGGGCGCGGAAGGGGGGGTTTTCTCGGGCTTGGTACTGTCGGGCTCTGGCAGGTCGGAGCCTTTTTGACTGGCTTCTGGGCTTGTGCTTGACATGGTGGAGGTGGTGGTGGTGGTGGTGGTGGTATGAGCCGTTGAAGGCCTCCGGGAGAGTTCACGGGCTAACACGAGAAACGATATGGGCAAAAGGCTTCGGTTTGAAGGCTTTCTAGAGGTTGATATCAGTTAAAACAAGGCTGAGTAGTCTCCCTTTCCAACTTCTGAGGGTTCTTAGATTCTTTTTATCTCTTCACTTCTCGACACTTCCTCAATAACACGCCCGGAGTGGAGTCGATTTCGCACACCGAAGATTCACTCCCATTGGCCGGGACATTTTCACTCCGGGATCCACCCCGTGAAGACCACGGCCATGACTCCCGGCGAAGGACCCATTCCCGGCTTGACTCCAGCCTCCATCTTTGCGTCTTTGGCCTTGGGCGGGCCTTGCTGCATCTCGTGCCACGCTGAGTTGTTCTTGGCCGTCGACGGCCGGAGCTAATCCCCTCCACCTCCGGCAATTCCCCGTCCCATCGGTCCTGGAGTCACGGTCGACCACCGGGCTCTCGAGAAGCGAGGTTCTGAAGCGGCTCATGCGTGCGCCGTGGCGGATCGAGCCACACATACGGCAATTACGAGTGACCAAGACTGTGGTGTCGTTGGCTTTCGTACCGCCAACATGTCCTACTGTCTTTAATAGACGGCCCTCTGGCGCAAAGAATGACTGGAAGTCAATATAAACCTCGAACCATCCAGTCACTCATCACGAAGAAATCCTCGTTGGACTGATGAGATGAGACGTAGCGCGGGGTAGCTCGCTACCCTGTAACTACCTAGGTAGCGAAAGCACCGCGAATCTCCCCCCGAACTGACGCACCGATTCATCATTTTGGTTCTTTTTGACTCGTCGAAAAAACATCAAGTGAAATCGGAACTAATGCGAGAGATTGAACGGGGAGCCATCTTTATGCGCGTCAGTATCAATGTGACACGTCGCAAACATCCATCAAGCCTCAGTTTCCCGAACGCCACGTGCATTGCAACCCTCGGGATCGACAGCCGAGCTGAAAGAAACAACACGTCAACATCCTTGCTCTTCGTATTCAGCAGTGCTAATCACGCTCGAAGCCACCACCTGCTTGCCTTGGTCCTGCCTATTCAAGCCGTCTCGGTGACTGTTCTGGTCGGCATTAGCGCACGGTGACGGCGAAGCCCCAGGGTAATGTTTGCATATTTACCTCAAACATATGACGCTTCGGATTATGCTTAATGTTCGTCCGTCTTACGGCCCGTCGCGGGTCGAAAAGGGCAACTCGAGAATGCAAGTCGATCTGCCTTGGCACCTTGTTTCGTTTCTCGTCGCATAAATGGACCTCAGGTCCCGCCGACTTTCCCTTGTGTCTTCACATGCACCAGTCACCACGCATCAAGTCAAACCCATCATGAAGGTGAATTGCCCAATTCATCTCAATATATCCACAAACTAACCATGTCCAGCTCTCTGTCCTCTTCGTCGCCCTCGTTTCCGCCGCCAACGTAAACGCGCTCACCCAGGCGCAGGCTGAATCCCGTCTCGAAGCCGCCGGCATCTACGCCCGGTCCAGCGGTGGCTGCTCGAGCAAGAGCAAATCGACCTGTACTTCGTACGACGGCATCAGAGAAGATACCGTCGAGGGCGCAATCACCCTGAAGAAGGCGTGCGGGTGCAGTCTTACCATTACTGGCGGCACCGAGACCGGCCATGCCAGTGGCACATACTCGCACGGCAACGGGTACAAGTTGGACTTTGCAAAGGCTTCGGGTCTGAACTCGTACATCACCAACACTTTCACCAAGATTGGGAACCGAGGGGACGGATACCCCCAGTGGAAGGCGGCTTCTGGGAATATCTACTGTGTAAGTGACTGTATGCTCGCCAAGGATTTGACTAACGTGTTGATGTCTAGGATGAGGGGAACCATTGGGATGTAGTCTTTTACACCAACGGCCATTAGCGAGGGCCAGGCAGTTGACTGTTACCTTTCGAGTGGCGGTGCTGCATTTTGAGACACGTGTCGCGAAAGAAGAACAAGACTCATTTTCAGTCTCCTGCTTGTCTTATTATCAACTGCTGCATCCAAGCAGTCTAATCATGTCCCGGAGTTGAAGTGACCCTCCCCTACAACTTCGACCGGACTGGGTCTGCCGAGGGGCTCTGTCATTGAAAGTGAATGTCATTTCAACAAGACTGAGACTCCATCAAACATAGGACACTAGTTCTTTAACTTGTGCCTAGTTCAAATCTATGTGATGGTCCTGAATCGCTGAGGGAGGAGCCTTGGTCGAAGCTTGCCGGCCAGTCTTTCATGCATATGGCCTCAATTTCACGAGGAAGGATATCATTATTTTGCTGCATTCTCTAGGCCCCAACATAGATAGTTGAGATGACTAAAGGTTGAACCGAATTTTGCTCAACCATAATTCCCATATAATGGAGATCGCCGGTTCTTTTGCCGTACACACATAAACAGACACACAAAACACATCAGTGTCACGGGGTCTTGTTCGATTGTCAATCAGCGCATCCAATTGGATACCTTGTCGCAAGTGTAGTGCTGATTGCGCGCTGCAGAGCCTTCTCCAATCACTATATGCATATACCTCGCCCGTGAAGTTATCGACATGAGACAGCCACGGTGCGCCGTGGGAAAGACTTCTTTAGTGGCACAGAACGACGCCACGATCAACACTAGGAGAGGTTTGACTGTAATTTGGAACAATGGGATTTCTTGATTGACTTCATGGGACAGAAGAAATACCGGGGTTAGTCACGCGAAAACTGAAGTAGGGCCTATAATCTCTGGCCTTGATTTGAACACGTTATCGAGTATCAGACCAAATCCTGTGACCAGGTGTTTAAGGCATCAACGAATTCAATATCTACTGCTCTTCTGGTAATCTCGCCTGATAGGAAGAACCTATACCCGCTGAGAACTTAACCTCTATCCCAGCATCCACCTCGTCTGCCATCTCTCCCTGGGTCGGACCGTCGGCGACTCCTGGTGCATGTTTCTCAGCCCCTGTCGGTAGGATTACAATATCATTTACATGAGGCATAATAAACGACCGTGACAGGCAGGTCGCTCGCTTAGACTCCCGGCAAGTCCAAAAGAAGCAGCTGGGGCCGGTAGTTCGTTCTTGGGACGACCCCTGCTCGGCCATGGATTCTCCGTCTTGAAGATACGGCGACGTCATTCCACGCGGTTCGGGTGGGGGATACACGGGGACCATGGCGCCGTTTTGAGGAATAGTTTGCGACATTTGCAAAGACATTCGATAGTGAGCGTGTTTGCATCGGTATGCTGTCCTTCTTAGTGGAGGACCCCCCTTGTGTGGCCGTCACGAGGCGGTTCACGGTGATGCCCAGTCCCGCCTTCAAAATGTCTCACGCAAACCCCTTTCTGCAGTTTCACGCCGAACCAGTCCTCGCCATGTTTTGCCCCTAATGGACTAGCAGCGAAGCCTATCGTGAAAATGAGGCCCCGCCGCGAAGGTCACGGACGTTCAGGGTCCCTGGTGATGGTGTTCGTACGAGGAGGATCATTACTGCTTTCGAACGATAAGTCAGGAACACGGATACATATAGCTCGACGAAGCCAAGGACAAGAGTTTCGACTCGGTTCCGTCGAGTCATGGTGAGGAATCATTGCCGCTTCTTCACTGCCGCAAGTCTGTCGTGATCTGGTTCCTTCAGGGTCGCCGTCTCCATCAATCAAATTGACGCATAACCGCCAAGATGAAGGCAATCACTACATCAATCACCACGGCTCTTTGCCTCCTCGCCTCGTTTGACGCTTCGGACGCGGCCGCCACCAAGAAGCTCGCCGGCCCCGAACTCACCCACTGGCCCGCAAAGGCCGCCAGAGCCATCAACGAAATGATTGCCCGCAACGCCAACAGCAACCGCTACGCGTGCTTCGACATGGACAACACCAGCTACCGGTTCGACCTGGAAGAGGCCCTCATTCCGTTTCTCGAGAACAAGGGCGTCTTGACGCGCGACACCATGGACCCGACGCTCAAGCTGGTCCCCTTCAAGGACGGCGACGTCTACACCGAGAGCTTGTACTCCTACTACAGCCGCCTGTGCGAGATTGACGACCTGGTCTGCTACCCCTGGGCCGCGCAAATCTTCAGCGGGTTCCCCCTGAGCGAGCTGAAGGGCTACGTGGACGAGCTCATGGCGCTCAACGGCACCATCCCGACCACCTACTACGAAGGCGACGTCGTGACCGAGACCGACGTCAGCCCGCCGACCATCTTCACCGGCCAGGTCGAGCTGTACAACCGGCTCATGAACAACGGCATCGACGTCTACGTCGTCAGCGCCGCGTCCGAGGAGCTCGTCCGCATGGTGGCCTCGGACCCCCAGTACGGCTACAACGTCAAGCCCCAGAACGTCATCGGCGTCAGCCTGTTCATGAAGGACTCGAGCGGCGCCCTCACCACGTCCCGGAAGCAGATCTCCGACGACGAATACGACCAGGAGGCGAATCTCGACCTGGTCATGACGCCCTACCTCTGGACGCCCGCCACGTGGATGGCGGGCAAGTGGGCGGCCATCCTCACCTACATTGACGCGTGGAACAGGCCGGTGCTCGTGGGGGGAGACACGCCTGATAGCGATGGGTACATGCTCTTCCAGGGCGTGGATGTTTCTCGGGGGGGCATCCATCTGTGGATCAATCGCAAGGAATCCTACATGAAACAGATTACGGCCATGATGGCGTCGAATGCCAAGGCGCAGAAGAAGGAAGGTCTTCCGGTGACGGCGAACAAGAATTGGGTTATAGTCGAGCCCGCTGACATTCTCTGATGTGAGATGTTTTGTGGAGTAGGCTATAGTCAAGGCCATCAATTTATTCGTCTTGTTCTAGTTTAAAACATCTAATGACTGCCTTCCATCCAAGGTACCCAAGCAAGCTGCCAGTCGTCCAAAATCCTTCTATTCATTTCTCAACCTTTTTTCCCACTGCTAGAGCCCATGTCGATGACGGTTTTAAGATCCTACTTCGATTAGACTGGCGAGATCGTGAGGGCAATAAACAAGACTACATACCTCCAGCTTCTCATTGACGTTATTGTCGTTGTTAACGTCAAACGTGAACCTTGCTAGGTTCTTCTTCTTCTGCTGCAAATTGACAATGTTCTGTTACCTATTAATCATCAAACGATCCTTTTGCTTCATCTTCATATTGCCGCCTTACCTGCTCAACGGTGTCTTTCATGATGTACCGGAAAATAGTCACCTCCCTCTTCTGGCCCATACGGAGAGCCCGAGCGATTGCTTGCTCTTCGACGGAAGGGTTCCACTGTGGCTCGACGAC
Organism: Thelonectria rubi; assembly: GCA_013420875.1. NCBI lineage: Eukaryota > Fungi > Ascomycota > Sordariomycetes > Hypocreales > Nectriaceae > Thelonectria > Thelonectria rubi. Next base: position 72,853 of record WMHX01000098.1, on the reverse strand, counting down.
ATGGACTCGATTGGCGACTGTCAGGTTTAGCCTAGGTCGAGGTCAGCGATTTCACCGCCGTTCAGTTTTCGGAGGATTATACTTACCCGACGGCCCCCGTTTCGATGGACATGACAAGAACAGGAAGACCTTTCTTCTCTTTGAAGTCCTTGAGACGCTTGGATCTCTCAGGGTAGCATGTTCGTCCATCGATCTGGACGTACTCAATCCCCTCTTGCCTGAGCAGGCCGGCTAGTAGATCCAGGGTCGAGGTCCAGTAGGAAAAGACAATGCTGTGACAAATCAGTTGTGTTCCTAAGTCTCTGGTGGAACAAACTTACTGTTTAGCATCAATCGTACTTCTCGACACATTTCTGACAACCGCGCATAGTTTCGTTGATGAGCCGCTTGGCTGAGGACTCAAGCGCGTCAGTGACAAAGCATGAGAAGTACTGTCCAGCGTCCACGAGACACTCCTCCCTGAACTGTCTGGTCCAGGGCTGGGACTGAGCTCAGGGTTCGGACTCGCGAGATGCAGAGGCCGGCGACAATCGGGGCAAAATTGGAAAGAAGCCAATAGCATGGAGGTGTCGCTATCACGCGAAGAGCAACGCTCGCATCCGATGTCGCTTGATTGTTGTCCCAGGAGATATTGTGTCGGCGGCTTCAGAGTCCCAAAGTTGCAAAGTCTCCTCATTTGCAAAATCGCCGTGAACAGGACGTTGTATCTCTGAAGAGTCTTGCCCTGGCTCACCAAATTGTCCATTTTTGTTCTCGTCTGCTCCAAGACCTGGTCATGCAGGTGCCCCTCCTCTGCAGTGAGTTCCAGAGTTACCACTTCTTGGGTGGACTTGGGTAGCTTGAGGCGTTGCTCCGTTCTTCGTAAACAGTATGCTCGGAGAAAGGCACGAAGTGGCTTCGCGAAGTTGGGTCCGCCCTCCGAGAGTGGTTTCAGAATGTGCTTCTGGAAGTCAGCCTTGGTGGGCAACGAGGGCAGTTGAAGGAACGCGGCAAGAGAAGCGAGGTCCTCGAGGCTGTTCTGAATAGGGGTCCCCGTTAGACACCATCGGCTTCGTGCAGCCAGGCCTGAAACCGCGCGGAATTGTTTCGAAGTCGAGTTTCGAATCCAATGGGCTGTGTCGTTAGCACTCTCCCAGAGCTTCATTCAAGTACAGTGTACTGGAGGGGTTGGGTATACTATTTACCTTCATCCAAGACAATTCGGTACCATTCCACTTCGCTGAGGATATTTCGCCTCCCTTTCTCTGAGGCAACTGTCGCGTAAGTGGTCAACACCAAGTCGGCCGATACTAGAAGCGCCCTATCTCGTGGTCTATTTTGGCCGTGGAAGGTGATGGCCTTCAAGGCATCGATAGCGAAGTGTCTTCTCAAGTTAGCGTATTTTTTGGATGTTATTCTGAGTTGCTTACGTCTCAATCTCCGAGGACCAGCTTTCCAGAAGTTCTTTAATCCGTTAGTTCTGCTCTTTGACGTCACACCTTAGGCCTCCGAACGTACGTGCAGACGAAACCACTACCAAGGTAGATCTTGTGCGCATTCTATTGCTTCCTTGAACCGCTGAGGGATCGTAGAATTTCTCAAAAGCCTCTCCAGATGGCAAGGAGTGAAGAATTGCAGTGAGCATGGTTAGGGTCTTGCCAAGTCCCATGACGTCTGCAATGATGCCGCCGTAGCATCTACCGGAGGCATCGTCGACACTACGGGAGTGATGGTTATTCAAGTGCCAGCATTATCTCAGGACATAGACCAGACATACCTTTCTGTTGCCCCTGAGCCGAGCTCGTTTGTCAACAATTGGCAATGTGCCTCGTCTTCCCTCTGAAGAATGAACCGTACACCGCCTTCTTGATGCCTGTTTGTTTTGTGTCAGCTCATAGCGATTCTCTAGCACATGTCAGGTGAAGAGTCTTACTCCTTCAACGACGATTTCAACCCTTTCGGTGGGTGCCACTCGGTTTTGATTGTCACATCGGCCAGAGAGTCCAGAACGTCGCCGACTTCATCCGAAATCCGGATCCTTTGCGTCCAAGGGGAGGTATTCGTGATGCCGACAAAGTCATTCATATTTGTCTCATCTCCTGGGAACATTAGGTATTGTGGGTTATAGTACTCAACGCCAGGTGGTGTCGTCTTTGGGTGTTGGAGGAAGGCCGAGCCCTTGGAAAGTGTTCTGCCCACATCGTCTGCGGAAGCTTTGGGCCCAAAGATGTTGATTGATAGTTCTAGTGGTTTCGGTTTGCGCCTCGACCCCTTTGTACGCTTGGAAACGGTGCTGGCGTCAATCGCGGCTTCAAATCGAATAAACGGGAGCGAATGTATGGCGATTAAGTGGGTGCTGGACGGCGTGTCTAGAAGTGCAATCTCCATGCCGTGGCTGGATTCTAGGACGTAATATGTGTCCCTTTTCCCTAGGTGGAAAGTCAAGAAACCCTCGGGGCTTGTACTACCACAACCCAATAACTCATCCGAGTCTCGACTGTCTGGACAAGGGAGGGCGAAGGCTTGGTACAGCTGATTGGGAAGTCAGAGTTGATCCTGTAGTTTGTGGTTACGCTGACCTACTGCTCCGTAGCACACTTCCTCCTGGGCGGGGTCTGCGTCAGCCTGGGAGATGATTGGATGATGCGGGCTGGGTTCGAGGCCGAATGCGTCGTCGTACGTTCGGATGCTCGTGGCGCTCCGGGGGCGTTCTTGATCGACAATTGGCATGAGAAGCATTATGAAGGGTATGCATTTAGTCGTCCCGGGTGTAGTATTCGGCTTGAGCTGTTAGCTCACGGAGTCGTGGTTATCAGGAACAAGAAGGCAGCTCACTGAGCTCATGCAGGTAGGCTCGGCAAAGTCACTGCAGATGGAAACAACCTGTCACCAGCACTACTTCCTCCGCCACTGCCGCTCCACCGAGACAAGGAAGCCCGAAGGGTTGAATTATGAATGATTGGCAGTGCGCTGTCGACCTCCCGCCTCACTTCAACTCTTCAGCCCCGGGTCGGCCCTCTGAGCCACCGCCACATTATGCCTTCAATCCTGGCACCACCAACGAATCCCCCCTCGCCCCTCTTTTTCTAGCTAAATCACTGATGAGTGAGCTGTGAGGTTGATTGCTGGGTTGACATTGAATCCATACCACAGGCTGACTTGTTAATCTCACTTGGCCAGGTTGAAAAACGCTGGATGTGTCCGACCGCCATATTATTAGACACCCCGCGCATTCCCAGTCCTCAAACAACATTCTTTCAGTTCTTCTTTAACAACTCTATTATCGGAATAGTACCTCTCCTCAAGCTCAGCAAGTCGGCGGCGATGGCAGGCCCAAACCCAGACAGCTTTGAGCGTGCGCTGAGTACATTCAAGCAGTCCCTTTCCCTGCCCGTTTTGAGGGATTTCTCCCTTTGCACACTAGGTGACCTCAAAATCACCGTTCGAGACATCCAGCAGGAAGGAGGTCGAGATGGCAAGCTTCGGAATATGCCCCGGCTGAGAGCCTTCATTGAAGCAATGGAGCAGTTTGGCAAAGTCATTGAGATTTTCGTGAACGCGCATGAATTTGTGTGCTTCATTTGGGTGAGCCCACGGCGATGGGAATGTCCTTTCGGTTATTGGTTACTAAACATTAATAGGGACCGATGAAGTTCATTCTGAATGTAATTATGACCATGGCCAAGTCTGGCATTCGTTCTGAGCATAATTGACTGATTTACGTTAGATTGCAAGAGCCCATATCGATGCGTTTGATAAGCTGCTTGACGCTTACTCTCAGATTGGAGATGCTATCCCTGGTCTCATGGCCTACAGAGCCACATTTGAAAAGCACCCTCCCCTAGCTGCAGTGCTGGAAGACTACTACTCCGATATTCTTCGGTTCCACCAGGAAGCACTCCAAGTCTTCAACAGGAGCAGTAAGTGTATCTGAGAGACGAAATTTTTTACTTGATCGTTCTAACTTCGAAAACCACTAGGATGGAAGAACTTGTTTCACGCCACATGGAAGACATTCGACACCAAGTTTAGTCCAATTCTCCAAAGCCTCACGAGCCGCAGGCAGCTACTAGAGAGTGAGAAGACTTCAGCCTCCCTCTACGAGATCCAATCAGTTCGCGAGTATATCGAGAAGGTGTACAATGAGCAGAACCGGCAAGCGACGGAGATGACCCTTCACAAACACGAGTCGAATATGGCCCGGATGAAGCAACGGCTGCGAGTTGCAGATTACCAGATGGATCAAATCATCCCTACCAACGTCAGACACAGACATGGCGACATTTCGGGCCAGTGGATCTTCAACAACCCCGAGTTCCTGTTGTGGTCTGATGAAGCATCTCCTGAGCACGCGGTGCTCTATGTGAACGGGATACCGGGGGCTGGTGAGTGATCTATCCTCTGCTGAGTGTACCGACTATCTGATTTGACATAAATGGAAGGGAAAACAACTTTGATGTCAACCATCATCGACAAGTTTCTCCATGACATGAAAGCCGAGAGGAGTACGTCGCGATTTGTCATGGCATATTTCTACTTCAAGCATGGTCAGGAGGGGAAAAAGAACCACAACGATTTTTTGCGTGCTCTCTTGGCGCAGCTACTTGACCGAGGAGTTGCCATGCCGGAACAGTTGTACGATGAGCTTTCTTCCGCTTCAGAAGAAAGCCTGCGATCTACAAGGAGCCTCGAAACTCATATCAAGGACGCAATTGAGAGCTACCAAACTGTTTTCCTCATGCTTGACGGCCTGGATGCATGCGACCGCGAAGAGACGGAGCAAATTGTCGAATGGCTACTCTCTCTTGTTGACGGTGACTTGAAACCCGCCAATACCCGCCTACGCCTGATCTTCTCCGGCCAACGAGACGGTGTCTTGGACAGTATGCTTGCAAAGCGGCCATCCATCTCCCTCGAGTCATCAGAGGAGCATCTACAGGATATCTCTCAGTGGTGCCAAGCGTTTCTTCAGCGAAAAAAACCAAGGATGAAGTTCAAGATTGATCCTGGGCTGGAACGCAGAGTTCTCAGTCTTGTCACCAAGGAAGCAAGAGGTAACATAGTCTTAGGGCTCGACCCTCCTGGACTTGGAATACTCGCTAAACATTCATAGGCATGTTTTTGTACGCCCGAGTTGTTTTGGAAAACCTCTCGCGCCAAACATCGATTTGGCGATTCAACCAAGAGCTCCAACCTGGGACGTTTCCGCAAGGACTTGAGGCGGCGTGAGTTTCGGCGAATATCTATGCACATCTATCTATCTTTCAGTTAAACTAATTTGTGGTGTAACGGCAGGTACGATCGAGTGATTGCCCGTGTCATTGAAGAGTCGTCGGGTGCAGCACGCGAAGACGCCGTCACAGTCTTGAAGCTGGTACTGTGTGCGAAACGCCCCCTGCGTTGGCGAGAGGTTCAAGCATTCTTCTGTATCAACCCAGAGAACGACGAGGTCGACTACAGCAGATTCCTACAGGTCGATTGCAAAGAGCTTTGCGGAGCCCTGGTGGACACACACCAAGTCGACAACTGCACAACCGGAACCGAAGACATCATTGAGATGGTCCATGAGACGGCCCGCAGGTCAGTACCGTGGAGTTGACAACTGAGACCCATAGGACTAATCATCAATCGGAGTATAGGTATCTTTGCGACAGAGACTTCTTCGATGCTGACCTTGAGAATGCAAAATTGTCAATCTTCTGCACGCAATATCTCAGCTCAGGACCGTTCCGTGTCGGGATCGACCCGAAAGATACTTTGCAGCATGCCAAACGAGGCTACTACTCCTTTCAAGACTACGCAGTCCAGTATTGGTTTGATCATCTCCGCCAATGCGTTGAATCCCCTGCCGCCATCGATCCCATGACGCTTGAAAGATCTATCCAGCTGTTCCTCGACCGATATCACCTCGAAGGTGCGGTGAACTCACAGAACGACATCTCAAGCAACTCCCGGGCAATTGCAACGATCAAGAGTCTCCCAAAGGCAGGACAGGAAAGGAACTCGCAGTTCAACCTCGAATTTCCAACTCTGTTGATCCGTCAACAAATTGCAAATCTCGGAGATGAGGATCTCAGCATTGAAGAATGGGAGATAGTGGCTAGCCTATACGGACGATTCGATGTGAAGAAGTGCCCAAAACCTTGGTGCGAATTCTTCAATGGAAATCTTGGAACTGGTGAGAAACTAAAAGAACATGTCAACCGCCACGAACTTCCCTTCTGTTGCCCTTCGGATGGCTGCTTTGCTGCGAAACTCGGTTTCTCGACACAGCCGAAGCTGAATCAGCACATAAAAGACCACCATGCCGAGAAGAAGGAGCAACCTCTCTTCCCACAGACACGCCAGCAGAAAGCGATGACTATCTTCTCGGCTGCGGAAACGGGGGATCTGGAAGCCGTGCAGAAGGCCCTCGATTCTGGTGAAGACGTCGACCAGACAACAAAGCCGACGGGAAAGATAACCCCGTTACTCCTAGCGGTCCGCAACGGGCACGTTCAAGTGTGCCGGTTACTGTTGTCCAGTGGCGCAAGTTTGTTTTGGCCTATTCACACTATCACAACACAAGAGCCACTTTGGGTAGCAGTAGATACTGGAAGAGTGGACCTGGTGAGCTTGCTGTTGCAATATCATCCAGATGATGTTGACTATTCTGCCAGCGGTATGGCAATCAAACACGCCGCCCGCAGAGGTCACCTTGATATGCTGAGGCTTTTCGTCGAGTCCGGGTTGAGGAACCCCGTACACGTTCTGGCTTTGGTCATTGCGAGCCGCAATGAAGCTGCCGTGCAGTGCCTGCTACAAAATGGTCTGGAACAGTACGTTAGCGATGCCCAACTAAGCGTAGCACACACCGCGCCGATTGTAAGGTTGCTCTTATCTACCGGGCGGCCGACGGTATCACACCACCATATTTCAAGGGCAATTCGGAGGTCCGATTTGACGTCGGCGAAGATGCTGACATCTTACCCAAAAACCAACCTCAGCCGCGACGACTTGGAGGAGTGCTTGAAGATAGCAGAAGAGAAGAAAGGATTCGGCGAGGTTGTGGTTGCTCTTCGTGCAATCCTAGACGCTTGCACTGAACCCACGGTCAGTCTAAGGGCGAAACCATGTCTCTCAGATGGCCTAGAGTCTTAGAGATAGGTTGAAAATTTCTGCGAATCAGACTTGCTAACTTCTATGCAGGCCCCCTAGGAAGCCCACGATGTGTCGGACTCGTTAAGGGCAACGGGCCAAGTTTACTCATTCTAGGGGGTGGGAATAGGGTTAGGAACTAAAGATCTTCTTTCCCATAATAGAAATTACTAAATTAATTATTTACATAATAAATATATTAATGTCCACATTCTCTTATATCCCTATAGCGCCAGGCTCTATAGAGTAAGAGATTAGTATTTATGAAAAGCTTGTATAAAAGGTATAGCGAGCTTTATTACACATATAAATAGGCCAAAGTATGATAGAGCACAAAGATAATATTATAAGATAAAGAAAGTAAAGAGACATAAGTCGATATTGGACTATAGCATGCGTTCAGGCAACGTTCCAGAGATAACGTCTCAAGATGCAATGTTAAATATTGTCACTCAGCATGATAATGCAAACTTCAACTTGCGAGACGAGTCGGCAAGTCCAAAGTGTTTCTCAACCTCAGGGCTCGCTTGAGGGGAGTCAAACGCCGTGAACCAGAAAGCGCTACTATCAGTCTGCTTCCAAAGCCAACAGCCAACGTTGTTATAATAGATCTTCAAGTCACCGAGTGTCGCCAGTGCCTTCTTAAAGTTGGCTCCCTTGGTTGGCCAGCCTGTTTCTCCGACCCAGACCGAGGCTTTGGGATTGACCGACTTGACGTGATTCTTAACCTTCCAGTACGAGTTCTGGAATGTCTTGAGTTTGATGGCATCCTTGACGGAAACACCTTGCCAATAGGGGAATCCATTGGTAATGGCAATGTCGCAGGCCTTGGTAACCACGTCGTTGGCGCCGTCGACCCAAGCAGTCCAGGTATCGGTGTGGCCGACCTAGAATCAATGCGTCAGACAGGAACAGGGTTGGACAAACCGACGTGTTTCCTTACCTTGATCTTCTTGGAGAACTGTCCGACCATTCCACGTACGTCGTAAATCTGAGTGGCGAGCTTTTGGGGGGAAATATCCTTTCGGTAGAGATCCTCGGAGCCAACACTGATAGCTGCAATCCAACCGGTGCCGTGAGCCTTGATTGCATTCAGGAGCGCACCCTTCTCTCTCCCGAAATGGGCATCGTCGGTAGCCCAAACGCCCACCAGAATTTTCAGGCCAGTTGCCTTGGCGGCTGGGACGGCCTTTGCCAATGCTATTATGGTCTGTAAGTAAAGGGGAATCTCTCTGTGCGTAACGGGCTTGGAGGGGCTTACTATTGCAGTCGCTGCAGGCGTAGAGGCGAACGGCGTTGAATCCCTTACCCCAGCCTTTGATAGCCTGGAAGTCCTTCTTCCAATCCGCCGTTGCCTTGCAGTCTCCATTGGCCTTGTTGGCTCCGATGCTGAAGCCCTTGTATTGGCCGGCAAGGGCCTGCGCTGGTAGGAGCAGCAAGGCTGCCGCGAAGTTGAGAAGCTTCATGGTGTAGCAACTTGTTGACGATTGATGTAGGGATAAGTGCAGCTTGAAACCGAGGGAGAAAAGTTTGGAGAACGCACTCTGCTTGTCCTGGAAATGAACTCCCCCTTTTTTTCCACGCTTATATGCCGCCAACGTCCCATTGTCCCCTGGGGCAACTCTAGACCGTTCTCTTGAAAATTTTTATACTATTAATAAGTATTGCCCCATACTTATGCACTCGCTAAGACAATTCCATGCCGGGAATACGATGAGAATACGATGGAGCCTGTGGATCCTTGAGCGCCGGACAGAGATCCCAGCATAACGATTGGCTACCTTGAGGCCAGCCAAGTCAGCATCGAGATCTACATGGTTGACTCCCACGGGCAGCCGGCTGTTTCCGGGGGCGCGGTCAGGATCTGATGGGTTATTTGAAGCGGCCCCAGTAGCTAAGAGACAATCAATTTCTGGGCTGCTTACTATAGCACACTACTCGGGGAACTGGCTTAACCTAATCAATGCCGGCAGCCGATGGACGTCAGTATACAAGACTTCACACAAGTATTCATAAACCAAGCATACCTTTCGTGCAACGATTTCCCCGAGCGAGTAACATACGAATATGATGGGTCGAGGTCGTTCCTACGTTTTCGAACGGTTAAACTGCGCGCCGCAGAATACTCCAGAGTAGCTCAGAAGACCAGGAGGGAACTAAATCCAAAATTCATAACGCGGAGTTGTGTCATCCCGGGATGCAAACTGGGTCGCGCCTCTGGTAGGAAATAGCATGTTCTTAGGTGGTCGGACTTTGGGAAAAGATTGAAAATCGATTGTAATCGGCCTCGCAGAAGAGTTGGGCTGTCTTTTGCACGAAACCTTTGTCACAGTGCTCGAGACACCGGAGACTTTGGTTAGCAAGGATGCATGCGAGGCCATGGCAAACTCGAGTCCCGGGGGGGAGAATCTGGAAGAGGGAGAATTCTGCCCCAAGTAGCGCAATCTTAGGGAGATTGAAGAGCAAGAGTCATAAAGCACCCATAGGTATGGAAGGCATAGTTAGGCGAGGCACGCGTCTTTTAGCTTAGCTTAGCGGCATCACGCTGGAGGCTGTGAGCTATGTCGTAGAAAGTCCGGTTTGCCCTTGTTGATGATTTGGTGACGTAGAGGGTCATGGAGGAACGTATGGGGAAGTTGATGCAGCTCAGAGGAGCAAAGAGGCAACACAAAGAACGACAAAAGCCTTACAGCCCCTGATTTCTCATTACCAGATTATTAACAGCGCTTTTCTCAGACATCAGATAGAAATTAGGAGTCTCAATTTTCTCTCCAAAGTCGATGAGATGTACCAAATTCAGCCTATAGCGCATTACACAGTCCCCTCCGCCGCTTCAGCACGAAGAAGTTGGGCGTATGTGTCCTTGAGTGTTTCCGACAAGGGTCTGTACTTGAAACCTAGCACTCTAGTCGCCTTACTTCCGTCAACCTTGTAGGTATCCTCGACAAACCCCGGCTTGCCCTTGGGGAGCCTGTTTTGCAGTGCTGGCATCTCGGCCCTGGCCGTGTCTACCGCAGTCTGGTAGTTGAAATTCTGCCCGACCCAGAATCTTTGCCCACTCGCTGCTGGAACTTCGTAGCCGAGAATGTGTGCGGCTGCCACTTCGCGAGCATCAGCAAACCCGCCAAAGTCGAATGGCGGGACATCGTTTGCTTCCAGAAGGTCGTAGAGGATTTGCGTCGACTCATTGAGGTGCTTCGTGCTGGTCAGCTCGGTCGCGTAGGGGCCGAAAACCCAAGGAGGAGTGATTGTGACGACGTCGAAGGCAGGCTTATTCCCAGCGACCCAATCCCACACGGCCCTTTCAGCGAGAGCTTTAGAAGCACTGCCACCACGCCGTTGGCTGTAGCGGCTTCCTCGAACGTCACTGGGTTCCAATCTTTCTCGTCGTAGACGTAGCCCGGACGCTTTCCCTTTGAGAGATCACACACAGAGGCATGGCTCGAGGTTACAACGACGCGGTTGACAGAATGACCCCATTGTTGGGCAGCCTCCAAAATAGCGACAGATCCTTGAATGGCAGGCTCCAGCAAATCCTTGACGTTGTCGTCTGGCTTCAAGACAAATGGTGAGGCCGAATGAATGATGCCCGAGACCCCCTGTAGGGCCTCTTCGTAGGACTTCGCCTCTGTCATGTCAGGTACAATAGCGTAGGAAAGCTGCGCGGCGTATTGAGGAAACTGAGCCGCAATCTTCTTGGCGGATGGGTCGCTGCGGGCAGTAGCTCGAACATTGTATCCCTTCTCCAGCGCTGTCTTGACAAGGTGACCGCCCAAGTAACCACTCGCACCTGTAATGAGGAGTATGCTAGCAGGCATCTTCGATGTTCTCGGCCAACGCTCAGTGTATTCGGGTATGCTTGGGAATTTGTCGACGGGTAGAAATAAAACAATAAGATATGCCTCAAGACATCCTCAGTATGAGGTCGGGGCGAACCTTGAGTTCCCTTTATACATGGCCCCCCGGATGAGGCACATGGATCCCACATTGTAACCATGCGGTTAAAGCCTCTGGTCGAGTACGATGCTGATAAATCAAGCTTTAGAAACCCCTCGAGGTGCCGTGAAAAGTTGGGTCGCACTTATTTGCAAACGCCGAAACTGTAGGTCAGCTTATCGCCGATCGCCGATCGTGAATGGTCGGACTCTTCGGGCATTAAGACAGCTGACAAAGGGCATACGAATAAAGATAATAAGGATAATAAAGAGTAGTTAATAGTAACTATATAGTATTTAAAATGTAGTTAATATATGTATAAAATCCTAACTAAAAGATTCTCTCTTTGCGATAGATAATAGTCGCAGCAGACATAGTATTAAAACTACATTACCCTATCTCTCCCTTAGGTGCTCTCAAAACCCAGCCACGCCTCAACCTCCCTGTGCCGAACTGCCCAACCACTCCCGGGGCTCCATTCGCAATCTTTGTAAACTCCTCCCGATACTTATCCTCACTCGCACCAGCCTCCATGGACGCCCGCTCCTCGGAGCTTACGGCGAACAGGACCGGCAGCAGCGATGACTTCATCACCCCCAAGCCTGAAGCAGCCGTCCGTAGGATCACGACGACCACGAAAACTACCGATAGCACGATTTGGGAGCCGAGTAGCAGTAGCCATGGCCACCGAACGCTGACAAAGGTGGTAGGAACCTTGTTTTCGCCCTTGACCTGGACTCTCGCAATTCTAAACGACATGATTGAATTAGCAACTTGTCAAATATCACCGTCGTGGAATGACGTACCCACTCTGCTCGTTAATAGTGATCATCCTGAACCGAAATCGAATCAGTCAACTGGTAACACGGCAATGGCTGGCGTCACTGACCACTTTGATACACTCGCCGCAATGTTCCGCGACACGTTGGCCGCCACGCCCATGACCGGGTCCTCTACGCCTTCGCCCTGCAATTTCTCGCTAAAGGCAGTTTGCAGCAATCTCCCAAACCGAGTCCCGGGCGAGCTCAGGGAGTCCCCGCCGCCGAGGTTGTTGTATGTGTCGTTGAGGAGGACGTCGAGAGCTCGTCCGAGGATCCATAGGCCGGTTCCGCCAATCGGGAACTTGACCTCTTCGGCATCGGGTGAAAGCACCGAGGTAGTGTTGTAGGTACTTGCCCACGTTTCAACTTTGGCAGGCCCTTTAAACGTCTTCGACGAGGAACCGATTCGTTTTCGGGATACGACATTCTCGCTGACAGATACGTTGTACCGGTTGACACAAAGGTGGAAGAGGACCTCTACCGCGGATGGAGGGACACTGGTGTCGTAGTAAACGAGAAAGAAATTAGAGAGCGCCGTGCTGGTCAGTTGGGATGAATTGGCGTCGTACGAGACCGGTCCGTGATCGGTGGAAAGCCAGGCGAAATCCCTCCTGATGCCCTGCTGCGGTGGCTCCTTGGGCCTTGCAAAGGATGCGCCGTTGGGAAGGGACAAGTTGTAAACGTAAAGCCCTCCGTGACTACTCGCGTATTTCAGATGTTCCGTGACGTTCCACGTCTTGACGCACACTTCGAGCGTGTTGTACAGCGGCCAGCGACACTCACTTGCCGCACAGGCAGGCCGACTGATTTCGGGTTCGTCGTCGATTGGATAGTTCATTCCCGTGAATATCTCGCTGGCTACTTTTGCAGTAAACTGGTCTGGTCGTCAAACTGTCAGTTGGAGACTGGACGAACGTTTCGCGTCCAAGTCTGGAGCCTCACCTTCCCAGAACATGTTTGCGCTGGAGGCCCAAAACTCTGTGGTCCGCCTCACGATTGCATTGAGAGACCCTGACATCGGTTCAAGTCGGGTAGGATATGTCACGACTGACTGCGTCAAGGTCGACGTGAGTAGGGAGGTGGTCAGGACGAGGGCAGGCAGCAGCGCAAGAATCCTATGTCAGGTGTCAGTTACCATTCCCGATATCAGGCCTGGAGCCCTGAGGTCAGGAGAACTCACCAATCCTTGGTCCGCATAATAACAAGCAATTTGAGACTCCCCCAGGGGCCCCGACTGGCGTCGTCAAATGTCTGGAAGTCGGCCAGCTGCCTCTCCTTCCGATACCACAGCCATTTCAGCTGCGAAACGCTCTCGCACACCGGAATTATGAATCCCGTGCGGCTGACGGTGGCCAGAAAGGCAATGACGGTATTGATGGTCAACCCAAGCGGCCATTTTGGGAGGGTCTGGTCATTGTACCGATCAAGGATGATGACCAGGGCACAGAAACAGCCCGCACTAAGGATGCACCAAAGAATCTCCAGGTGCCAGCCCGATAGACGAGTTTTGTTCTTGGTACTGACGTCTTCATCGCGAGCCCTTTCGTTTGCCAAGGCCGGGGTCGACTCGGACGGCTTCAGGGTAGGATCGGAGGATGCACTTCTATCACTTAGGGGAGGTGGTTGGAATGCATTGCCGACGGTTGAAGTTGAGCTACCTCGAGAGCGTGTCCTCGAAGGAGTGTACAGCAGTGCGGACGGATCGATGTCAAACGGAGGCGGTGGTGTACGGGAGTCCTGTCTCGAGTCTGAGGTCTATCGAGATTGGGATTAGATACGATTGGGATCTTGAAGGCGAGATAGAACGTACGTCAACGTCCACAATTGTTGGCAACGAGCTATAGCTGAATGCAGATGGCGATCTGCGAATGCTCGGCTCCGTCGGTCGCGAGTCTCCGTGGACGTCCATCTCGCAGGGTAGAAGAAAGGTGCTGTGTGTAAATGGCGATGCAACCCTCCATCTTTCGGAGAGAATAACCTCCCAAGCAGCGAGCTTAATATGCAAAGACCCTAGCGCTCGTATCGCCGCTGGCGTGCAGTCCTAATGGCGAAGCAGTCTTGGCATAAGCGTGCATACAGCGGCCGGCTTCTTCATCCAGCAACCACTGCGAGACCTGGCGAAGTTGTGGCCGTGTCTGCAGCGCCAAATCCTACCGATCAGTCCCCAGCCTCTCTCGCGCCACAAAAAAGGTCAATCCTTGCTAAGAATAGAGGTACGGTGCCTAGGCAGCCTTGACAGTCTCGCCAGACTAGACGTCGAGAATGCCTCGCGCGCTCCTGCTGACACGTTCAATGTGAAACATGGCATGATACTCTTTTCATTCACCATCGACCGCTCCTTTTTCCTGGCGTCTCCTCCCGCTAAAGCCAGTGCCCACTCTCAAATCGACTTCGTCTGCTGATTGCCATTTGTTCGCTTACCTCGTGGCTGGTTGAACACAACTCTTCCTATACGACGACAATGGGAAATTTGTGTCCCGTTGTTTCGCTTCGTGTGAGTTCACTCATCTACTGGGCGTGCCGTCATCCGATCATTCTCGGAAAATGGAAACGGCGCCGTTCGTCTCGAGTGCAACATGTCGCACGCGGAAGCGGACGAATAAGGACATGGGCCGACTGGCAGCCAATGAAGCTGTCTGCTGTCGTTACTGAAATTGATATTGAGCTGGTGATAGGCATCGAGGAGCAGTACGTGTCGGAAGAGACCTACCTTGGGCAAACAGTCGTCGATGAATCGCCCGTCGCCGCGTCTCCTCCTCTCCCAGAACTAACGCGTCGTCTCAAAGCGATCAGTCGCACGCTGCAGAGACTAGGCGGCACTGTGATTCCGCTTTGATTCCAGCCTCCGGCGGAGAATACCGTTACCCGTAGAATGAACACCTGCCACGACCAAGAACCTGTGGACTCTGCAGCATCAAGCACTCCCTATGTGCTTACACTCTTAGAGCCTCCGGCGACCACAACAACGGCGAGGAGAGTGCGGTTCCCGGACGTTCCACAGTAGCAATCAGCGTCTAGTACAGCGCTAGGATTCGACGATAGCCGCAATTCACATCTTGACTGAGCCTTCTTGATTTGGCAGACGCCGAGGAAATTGGTAACTAAAGATGACTGTAAAGAAGACTTGGGAAGCACATGCCACCAATGCCACCCGGGGGGTTCCCCCTACGTGGTACTCGGTATCATTTGGAACCCATGGGATAGGGGGCGCTGATCCACGAAGTATCGAAGGGTGATGAGGGTAGGTTGCCTCGGAGTTGCAGGAACTGGAAAATGACTTGGAAGGGCAATGTGAAAAGAGACCTCTACAGAAGCTCTACGGGACCTAACCCTCCGCAGCAGCAACTGGATCAGCTGCCTAGGTAGGTAAATGTCGCACTAATGCAACGCCTTGTTAAAGTATCTTCCTGCATGCGTAGCTTGAAGATGAATCAGTCATACAATCGTGACAGTAGACTCCTCAATCTCCTCATACCAGCCCCCAACCGGCTGCCCCAGCCTCAGAGACTCAGCTTCGTCTTTCTTTAGCTCCTCCTCAGGCCAAACTTCGTCTATATCGTAAGACTCCCAGCCTCTTTTAAATTCAATATCGAAGTACGCGATCCTCTCATGACACTCGGTATCCCTCACACGGCGCAGCACCAGGCCAAAACATTTGGCCACTGGTCGTCTGGTCTTTGGTTCAGCCGGACGCATCTCCCTGTGCAGGTTGTACGACGAAAGGACTAGCAGAGTGACCTCAAGTTCCTCGCCGTCAAAAGAGCCCATGTCGAAATCGAATGTTATCTCCTCGCTGCTGATCATGTTCTCCAACCCCGATCCTCGTAGCTCAAGTCTCCGCCAAATCGGCCGCCCGCCTCCGAGTGCAGCGGGAACCAGCCGCCCCTTGAGTGATATCGTTCCGTTTCTCACCTGACCGCACGGATCAACACCTACAAGTGCACAATGGGCACCAACAATCTGTATATGCTTCCGCATCTTGTTGACGTCGTGAAAGAGCCCACTGGAGAAGAAGCATTCACCCTGGGTAGACGCCCACGACCACGACGGGGCCCGCCACGGGACGGGCCGCGGGCCGGGTATCACACTCTTGTTGCGCCATTGGAGGTCGCTAAGAAGGCGGTCTTTCCATAAACCAGCGAGGTACTGATTTACATCCACTCCGTCGTTGTGAACCACGGCAGATTTTGCCAGCCCCGAGAGCGCAGGGAAGCAATCGCTCGAATAAGTAAGATTCAGCTTTGTAAATCGGTTGACGACTTCGTACCAGATATCAGACGATCGAGCATCTGAACCCTTGGCGAGCACCCGCGCCCGCTGACCGACGGGAAGATAAAACCGGGGGAGCTTGCCGCAGAGGCAGTCTATCATCTTCTTGCATTCGAATAACACCTCATCGTTCTGGAACCACAAGTATCGGGGCGATAGCCACTGCTCCTGCAACACCCAGCCGCGTGTCCCGAGGAGGGCCGGGTGATGGTCGATTTTGAGGCGGACGCCGACGGCGTATAGGAGATCCGGAAGGACTGGGTGCGGCAGGCGGAGGATGGATCCAAAGTGTTCTGGCAACGGGGCAGAAAAGCAGCCATCGGTGGCCAAGATATCTTTGCAGTTCTCGCGTGGAGAAGACAGATCTGCGGCGATGGTGAGGTATGCGCCTGAGTAGATGCGCGCCATTGAAGCCGACTCGCGCTGCCAATCGAGTGTGTCGTCCTGGATAATGCAAAGCGAGTCGATCCAGAGGTACCGGACGTTAAGTTTGCGGGTTAATACGATTGCGTCTTGGTACGTCTTGGGCAGGGTGTCCCAGTCGAGACCAGTTGTTCGCTGAGCGAAGTTTGCCGTGGTGAGTTCGACTTTTGCGTGGGCTGCCCAGCAGTGGCTGAGGCAGATGTACCGCCCTTGTCCGTCATGCATCTCCTTGACTCGGAGATGATCGGTGCTGACCTCTATCACCCGTGTCGGCAGCTGGGGCACCGACTGTGGGAGGCAAGAGTGCGATGATTCGCAGTTTGAGATCCACTTGACAATCCTCTCCAGCGTTGCGTCGTCGTCCGTACTCGGGGGGAGCCTGATACCTTCCAGCTCCAGGTCCCAAGGCCATACGTGGTCTGGTTCTATGATCTTTGGTTAGCCAAGGCCAGAAGTGGTTATGAATATACCTAGTAACTCTCACCATCGGCATCGTAGAGCTCTATGAGATAGTCATCCAGTCGAAGCCCTAAACCGGCGCCTTTGACTCGGATCCTGACCCCCTCCCAGCACTCAGGGTGCCATTCGTACGCCTCGTCGAAATCAGCGGCCATCTGATTGATTTCCTTCATGCGATCAATCGCGCCGACAATAAGAGCGCATCCTGGACACCCGTTGGCGGCTGACGCCCTGAAATTCTGCGGCGTCCTCTCTGCGTATCGCATGGCACCGATAGGGTGCGAGATGGCGTCGCACAAAGCGCAGATGTGGCCGTCATCACTGCGATAGGCTTTGGCACGAGACCTGCGGAACATGGGACGTGGGCGTAGAAATCAAAACCGGGTTAAGATCTATTCGACGTGAGGTACCACTTCTACGGCATCCGGTCGACCATGAAGAATTGCGCCCATTTTGGATTGAGGAGAAAAATAAGGTGATAAGCGGCAGGAACCACGCCATCCCTAATACCTGCACTATTGGGATGCCATGGCGGCTGACCCGAGAGCGCAACGGAGGAAAGGCAACTATTTTTTAAACGCTATTTTTCGTGGAAAAGACTTCTCGGAGACGGCAGGTCGAGTCTCCAGAGTCCATTGTGATACTTTGATGAAGACGTTCCAGACCTTTGGAAGGGAGCCGTTGCCATCCTTGATGGTGAGAATTGAGACCACCACCAGCTCCTGAAGTCCTGATCAAAGACCTTGTCGACGACGCTCTTCGCGGACACGAATACATTCGGAAAACCAACGACATGGCTGACAACAACCACGAGTCATTGATCTCCGTTGCCCAGTCGTTTCTCAAGGTCATCACCTACCCCTCGCTCCCGAATTGCCTCTCTGTGGACGCCTACGTTGGCAACATGTACACGTCGTTTGGAGGCACCAACCGAGATCGAGCCACCGGCTTCTTACGCGCCGTCTGTTGGAGATTGAAGTCAGCTCGGGACGAGATGAGGAGCACTGGCGCTCCATCTCTCTTCGATACAACCAAGTTGTTGCTCAAGGCCCTCTACGAGTTCCTGAGCAGGGACAGACGAGCGCGCCTTCACGATGACCTCCTCGCCCTCTTCGAGTCACTCGATGGGTTGATCTCTGAAATCGCGGATCCTTCCAGCAACGGTGACCTCGAAGAACTTCAGACCAAAATGATGATTATGTAAAGAATCACCACAACGGCAAAGAGCAATCTCTTCGTTGCCGCACCCCGAGACCCCAAGTCTAGCAAGACCGGGCCAATCCAATCGTCCTTTCCAATGAACGTGGAACTCCCCGGTGGGAGACATCTCCCAGATCCAAATCCTTCCGACCTACGGGGAGATCATCAGCGACAACGCAGAGTACCTGCCTTCGACCAACTTTCTTCAGCCGCACGCCCTCCAAGATCCGCCATCGCGATACATTAATTCCACATTCTGGCTTCTGCGCCACGACGTCTTTGGCTCTGTCAAGGACGTGCTTCAAGACCTGCTGAAGCAAGACGACTCTCCGCGTGCGCCGTGCTTGTCGAACAAGGACACCAGGGCCCATCTGTTCATGAAATCGTGCATCCAGCAAATCTTCGTCAACCACAAGAATGAGCTGGAAGCGGTGGCTTCCTTCTCCCCTCCTCCCCAAGTCCGCAATCTGTCCCGTTTTGGGTGCCAATGGTGGCAAGCGTCCTCTCGACTGGAAGAAGGCACGCTCGTGTGCCTTCTACGAGCTCAAGGCGGACAGAAGAGCCTTTTGTTCCTTCAGGTGACTGTCAAGAGTGCTTCCAAGGATCAAAAAAACAACAACAAGAGCAACATCGTCTCTGAGAAATTCCCGCCCAGCATCACCGTCAAGCTCGCGACGTGCGCGCAACAAGAGCTGAACCTCCTCGGGCAACTCTATCGACACAAGACCCAGGGCGTTCTCGTTGACTTCCACGGGCTCATTCCGGCCACCTTTGTTCCCATTCTGCAGAACCCTCAACAGATCCAGCGCAAGGGAGAGCCGGCATTTGAACGATGGGTTTTGCCAACCCCTGGTGACGAGAACGACAGTGGGAGGGCTACGGCACATCCACCGGCTTATGCATGCAAGCCGGGCTTTGTCTTTTCCCTTGGGTGCATCACAAAAAATGATAGCAAGGGAACTGGACTTGAACCCGAACGCGCCTGACTCCATCGATGTTCTAGAACTCGAGACCCTTACCGGACTTGATCGGGGCCAGTGCCAGGGACTCGTTGAGACATGTTGCACAAGGGGGTGAGGCTACTGGATGTGGGTTGGAAGCCATTGCAAAGGATGATGCATCTCAGGAATATGCTACAAGTACATGCCAAGCACTACACCTTCACCTTCTCCTCCTTGACCTCCCTCCCCGGCGGGAACTTCAACCCCCTATCCGCGGCGCCGCCCGGCTCGGCGCCGAACCCCCATCCGCCGAAGCCCTCTGCGGCCGCGACGCCGCCGAGCCCCGTCGTCTCGCCGGCGTTGATCTTGCCGGCGAGCTGGTTCTTGCCCACGCCGGGCGTGCGGTCCGCCCAGTCCTTGAGCTCGCCGCGCGTCATGCCCGTGGCCCGGAGGACGTCTTCGTCGCTGAGCGGCCTGCTGCGCTTCTTGTCGCGCATGCGCTCGAGGAGGTTCTTCTTTTGGGGGGGGGAGTCCGAGGACGGCTGGTTGCCCATGGTGGAAGTAGGTGGTGTGGAAGAGCAGGCGGCTTGATGCAGGAAACCGACTGATGGTATCATTGGGAAGACTCGCACCATCTGCCCGGGGGCTATTCTTCTATTTATCTTCCATCAGCTGCAGCTACCCCGCCATGTCGTGGCGGTGCAACACACCCAACCCCAACAAAGGTGCATGCACTTAAAAGACTGCATCCCTCACGGATGTGATTGCCGAGATACGAAAACCCTTCTCCGCCCCTCGTAAGGCACACAACCCCGGAAAAACGCCTTACAATTCTTCCTGGAAGCACCACCCGTCGTCTCGTACGTTGAGCGGGCAAACAGACCTCGCTCTAGATGCGGCCCAACCTCGGCCGCTAAGATACTGGTGGCTCAGCTGGGCGGGAAGAAGGGGCACGAGGTCTGCTGCAGGCGGAGTGGGAAGATGGGGCGGGAGGTTGAAGCAGTGGCTATGCAAACGATCAACTAACTCGGCCAACCATAGACTTCGTGAACAGACACGTCCAAGTCTCTTCCATGCCTACTGGAGATACTCCTTCTTCCCAACCCTCTCGCAAATCTCCTTGAGCATGCCGCTCGCCCACTCGTAGTCGTCCAGCTCCAGGTACACCTGCGCGCTGAAGCGCACCCAGAACCTCCCCGCGTGCACAAACAGCGACAGGAACGTCTTGTAGTCGTCAATCATGGTGCGGAGGATCCACTGGAAGGCGGCGCCCGTCTCCTCGGCCGGCACCACCACATCGCCGTCCCTCCCGCCGGGGCCCCGGACGCCCGTCCAGACCGGCAGGGCCACGTTGGCCATTCCGCAGTTGCGCAGCGTGCCCGAGCCGTTCTCCATGACGTCGGTGCCCAGCGCCGCGGCCACGGCGTCGGTGCCGGCCTTGTTCAGCTCCCACAGGTACGCCAGCACCGCGTCCTCGCCGCCGAACATCTCCTGGCGCCAGCGGATGGCGTCCTTGACGCACAGGTACGGCGCGTTGTCCAGCGTGCCGACAAACTCAAAGTTGGTCACGTAGGGCGGCTTAGAGCTCGGCGGCAGCGGCGAGATGCGCGACGCCGTCTTGGGCACGTAGCCGTGGCTCGTCGCCAGCGTCGTCGGGAGCAGGTGCTGCGTGCGCTTGGGCGCGTAGAAGACGGCGCACCCGCGCGGCACGTGCAGCCACTTGTGGCAGTTGGACACGAAGAAGTCCGGGTCGGCCGCCGTCAGGTCCAGCTTGACCATGCCGATGCCCTGCGCCCCGTCCACCATGCTGAGCACCCCGAGCTGCTTGCACGCCCGTACCATGGCCTCCCAGGGGAACACGACGCCCGGTCGAGACGAGACCACGTCGAAAATGGCCACGCGCGCCCGCTTGCCCTCGGCCTCGATAGTCGCGACCATCTCCCGGAACTTCTCCAGGATGGCGTCGTCGTCGATGGGATACGTGAGCTCAATCTCGCGACTCGACACGAGCCCGTCGTAGTAGTCGACGAGGTAGTCGGCCACCTTGCCGCAGGCCTCGTACACGGTCGAGAACGTAATGATGACGTCCTTGCCGTCCGGGTTCCAGGCCAGGTTGCGAAACACCGTGTTGACGCCGACCGTGGCGTTTCCCACGAACACGACCGTGTCCTCGGGCGCATTGACAATCTTGGCCACGGCGGCCCGCGACTCGTCGAGCAGCTTGGGGTACTCGTAGCGGATGAAGACGTCGGGCCGGGCTTCGCACGCGTCTTGATACGCACGGAACTTGGCCCGGACGGCCTTGGGGAAGCTTCCGAAGGAACCTTGACGAGCTTGTTAGCAGGTGAGCACAATGTTTTCATTCAGCTCTGCTCACCATGATTGAGGTTCCTCCACTCGGGGTCAAAGAGGAACTCGTCCTTCATGGCTTTCCCAAAGACGGACCGAGTCTTTGGCTTCCCGCGGAGGGGAAGTTCCTGCGACGAGCCGTGATCAATGCCCATTTTCCAATTAGTACAATATGCCTAGTAAGTGAAAAAGAATGTCAGAAGAAGAAGAGAAGTAAAGTATAAGTAGGCGCCCTCTTCATACAACTTTCTCCGCCATCCGTCTGTCACCTGTGAGTCAATTCATTAGTGCCCTGTTCCCATATCTCCTCTACCCCACCTCTCAAGGTCAACGGCGCCCTTGGACTGGGTATGGGAGGCTTCAATGGAGCCGAGGGGGGCCGTTCTTAGCCGACGATAAGAATCCTTTTGAACGACCATGCATGGAGATGCGATGTCGGAGACCTCGTCACACCCTCCTCTCCTTTGTGCGAGTCTGGCCTGTTTCCCAGACCTTCTCCCCGGCCGAGACGTGTCATGAGTCGAATGCTTTGCCCAAGGACGGAACCACACCGTGGGTCATTGTATATATGCAACGTGATGATCAACTCGCTGATCTAATGCCCTAAACGCCTCGTCAAATGTAGTCGTAGCTCTCGAGCTTGCCCTCCATACTCCATGCGCCGCCGTCTTACGCGCCGCCCTCGCTGTCTTCCCGAAGCATCTCATGACATGATGCCGACGCCGGTACATCAATGCAATGCACGACCGCCGTGACCTCATCCCTTACACGACCACCTCGTGCCCCATCTCCTCAGGTCCGAGTCGAATGCGCCCATGGATGGATTTGAAGCTTCGTGGCCCATCGGTGTGCCCTTTCTCATGCCCGTCAAAGCCAAGATTGCATCCGTCTCTTCGGGTCTGCTCTCCCGTTTGATCACGATTGTCGTGTCTCCTCTGGTGATTTGGCTCCAGCTCGGCGGCTGACTCAACTGCCTGACCAACGGGTCGTCGAGGTAAAACGGGTTCCACGCGCGGTAGCCACTGTCAGATCGCATGTTAACTGAAATAGAAGCCAAGGGCGGCCCAGGTGGAGGACTGCGCGGCTCAAGAGCCACTGGTTTCCCGTACAGCGACACCGCTGTGCTTGGAGGCTGGGGCTTCAAAGGCGGCAGCCGCAGTCCCGGCTCCATCTTCAGATCCTCTGTAACTGTCCGGCGTCTTCCTACTACCGGCATAACCACTTCTTCGCCGTCAATCTTCTTTCGCTTCCTACGGCGGGGGTTCGATTTGACGGAGTCGATGATGGAGCTCTGGACGGGCTCGGGCTTTTCTGG
This sequence comes from Thelonectria rubi, assembly GCA_013420875.1. Classification (NCBI taxonomy): domain Eukaryota; kingdom Fungi; phylum Ascomycota; class Sordariomycetes; order Hypocreales; family Nectriaceae; genus Thelonectria; species Thelonectria rubi. The sequence goes on along the minus strand of WMHX01000098.1, from coordinate 50,024 downwards.
CGCAGCGACTTCTTCTGTCAAAGCCGGAGCTGCTGTGGGCTCGGTAGCGCCAGGCTTTTGACGAGATCGGCCGTGGTTCGGGTTGAGCGTTGAGCATGGTTTCTTGGACCTTTCGAGCGCGCCTGGAGCTGACTTACGGGGCCTCTTTGGCCTCGGCTTGGTGACCTTCTTGTCTGAAGTTGTCGACACGTCAGAGGCCTCTGCCGTCGGCACCGATATTGAAGCCCGTCGGTCAGGTGTTTTGGTTCCTGCTATGCGGCGAAGCTCGCCCAAAATCTTGAGCGTCCAGTAAGCACCCGTGGCCTTTGTATCGCGAAGAGCAACCGGATAGACGGCAGGTGGTTTCTCCGGCTTCTCCGGCTTCTCTCCATCTCCAGTCGACTCCCGCTTCTTCTTTGGCTTTGGCGGCTCGGGTTCTTGCCACAGCTTGGGTATCTTGTCCTGCAAGTCGGCAACCCAGGCATCGCAATCCCACTCGATCCAATAGTCTATAATGTCTCCCCAGGAGCTCTCGGGCGGCTTCGTGAAGTTGACGAAGACAACTTTGCCACCCTTAGTGTGGACCGCCTTGGCAAACTCGCGGACCATGACCTTGAGCCCATGTACCCGCAGACTGGTGCCCAGGATGAGCAGCAGATCGGGGTTGAGCGCGAGGTCGTGTGTGACAATGGGGCTGATGAGGTGCGAGTTCGGGTGCTCCTCACCATAAAGCACAATATCCGGTCTGAGTTTGCCCACCCCGAGAGCTCGTTTTCCCTTTTCTTCTCGAGCAGTAGTTGTGCCCACACAGTGAGGGCACTCAGGTTGTTGTCCAGACATTGTCTCGAGCTCTTTTCCTTCGTCCCAGGAACACACGCGCCCACACAAAAAACACCGAAGGAGCTCTAATGATCCATGGAGGAAAACACACTCAACACCTGACCGCGGCAGATCCCGCCGAGGATTCTTTGCTGGTGGTTTGGGTGCATCTGATGAGGACTGCTCGGTCTCCGGGACTGGAGGGCTTTCGGTTCCTTCCGGCTGCGTCGACTGGGACAGTTGGCTGGGCTCCGAGTCTGAGCTTTGCTGGGACCTTTCAGCCGGACTCTGGTCGGCGCTGGAGCTCGACGCCTCCTCGACCATCTTATGAAGCTGACTTGTGTTGGCGGTCGACCGGCGTGAGAACCGCCCACGGCTGCCAGGGCCATCTTGAAGCGAGGTTGAAAGACCAACCTTTTCTTCAATCTGGTCAATGTTTTGTGTGTAGCACCGGACGAGCTTGCCGCGATCTCTCAGATGACTGATGAAACGGTGCGAACTGGTAGGCTCAATATCCTTCACTTTCTGACGCAGTGTGGTAGCAAAAGTATAGAATACGGATGTTCTCAGAGGATCCGACCAGATGGCAGCATCAAACAAGTCCTTTCCCTTCATATTTGGAAGAGTCGTCTTGCCAGGATTGGAAGTTTGGGAGGAGCTGACGGGGTTCGTGGGAGGTGAATCGTCCACTTCTGATGGTGACGTACTACGACGACTGCAGTCGTCTTCGGATGTTGAACTCTGATCGAAGGGATCGAAGAGAACGCAAGGCGGACTTGAAAGAGGTGAAGAACTGGGAGGTACCGCGATTTCGGAAAGGTGACTATGGCGGTGCTTTCGAAGGCCGGTGGGCGGCACCAAGTCTTCGGGAGGTGGTGAGGACAGAGGAGATGTCATGGGTTGGGCGATTGGTGCGGAACGGCGAGTTGATCTCCGGGTAACGGTTGGTAATGTGTCGGCAGTTTCGTACGCGGTGGTTGGTAGTTGGTGGTCACCATCGTCAGCAGACGTAGCGTCGTTGAGGTGGGCGGACTCAAGTTCAAGCTGCACTTGAATCTGGGCCTGGGCATCCTCCGACGTGTGTCTTGACTCGGAAGCGTTGTCGCACGAAAGTCTCGGTCGTTTGCTTTCCCGGCCATTCTCGAAGTCGCTCGTGGTGTTACCCTTGCCCGTGTCTTTATCCTTTTCGTTGGAGCCCTCTTGCTCAGCGAGACGCGCCTGACGAGCGGCGGCGTCGAATTGGGCCTGAATCAATGAGTAGAGGCCATTCTCGGAGCGAAAGTCCTAGAGAATGGTCAGTGAACGCGTTCGAGCAGCGTTGCACCAGAGAGCGATTCGGATCGGTGGAAGCGGGGAACGGAATCGGAGACTGGCGATGCAACGTACAGGAATGCCCGAGTTGGTGCTGATTCCAGCGCCCGTGACGACGACGACCTTGCGCGCCTTGAGCAAGGAATTGGCGATCTGCTGGAGATCCTCCCTCGAGCTTGGCTGGACGTGCGTGGTCGGCATCGTTGGTCTGCAGCGAAACAGCTCGCCGCGTCGCGCGTGCGTGACGTAAAGGCGAAAGTGCAGAGAACGATATCGGATCGGGTCGCGCGACAACCAAGGGTCGAGAGGTTGGATCCTCGGCTTCTAAAAATGTTGACAGGAGAGGGACGGGCTCGACATGGTCGTGCGTGTGTTTGGAGGAATCGTGCGCGCAGAGAGGCGAGGTGAGCGGGAAGTACCAGCGACGTGCCGACTGTTTTGTGGTTCGACCTCTGAAGAGAGCACGGCAGCTCCTCAGAGAGATGGAAGCGCGACGTTGGAGTGGAGCGGACCGGGAGTCGATTTCGGCTGATTCGATCGGCGGGAGAATGATATCGCCTGTGCGGAGGATAAATGGCGTGAGGTTGTCGTATCCCTTGAACGGTATTGTTTACCTGCTCGAATCTATGTTGAAGAGAACGAGGCTCGAAGCTCAAGTCGAGTCCAAGACGCGATAGGCCAGTCGGTGAACTGGGGCAGGCGCCTTCCTTGTTGTGAAGTTCCTACCTTTGGCGCGGTTGGCGATGCGCACTGACTGGCCCCGACGCCTTCAGTGGTTCGTTATCGTTATCGATAAGAGTTATAGCACCCTAGACCCCCAAAACCCACTGTGGCAGTTGACCCTGCAACCTGGGCAGGCGGGTGGCAGTGCCACTGAGCTTCTAGCGCCTGTTCCACGGCAAGCACGGGCGGCCAGGGGACCAGGTTGGGAAGGAAGGAGGGGGCTGGGAATTCAACCTCGATCGGGAGGGGAGGGCGAACCAGGTGGCGTGCTTGAGACAGAGCCTCGTCGCGAAAATAAACAAAAAAGAAGCCCGTAGACGTGAAATCGACCACCTTCAGGCTTCATCCAGCCTCCACCGTCCCGTCATCATCCTTGATGCAAGAGTCAAGTCCCTCGAGTCCCAGCGAGTCCCAGACACCAGAAGCCATTTGAAGCCAATACCACCACACTCGCATGAGGCTCAGGAGTCAGCAGAGCATCCGGAAAGCGCATTGAGGTCCCGTCATCTTCACGCGGAAGCTCGCTTTCCGGTCTTGAGGAGGCAGTCGGAGGAGTCTCTTACCTCAGGCTCAAATTGCCTGCTGCCGTTTGCGTTGCCCTTCGACACTGACCTGACAGGCCAACGCAGCGACCCCGTTGGCAATGTTGACAATCTGATCAGCGCCTGGGTATTGATGACTTATTCCATACCGTGAGCCTCACCAATCCGAGACCTGTGAGGTTCTTGGTGGGTAGTTGCGGCCTGTCTCGAGGCGTCTTGCAACAAGAGTCTGCCCAAGGCCGTCAGGAATTCGCGTTGGCGGCGAGAAATCCTCACTCCGGTCACCATGGTCTGCTCCAGCTGTGACATCTTTCAATCAATATTTAAAGCTTAAGACGGGAAGGGGCGTTCAATTTGGGATGGAAATGCGCACTGCTTCGTATCGAGTTGCCGGAGCACACTTGGACTGTCTTTCTGGTCTGGGCGAACGCGATGGCGCAACAACTCGAGCTTCTCATACATGGATCAAGATTAGCATTGTGTGACCGAAGGTCGGAAGAAACTAACCTTTAGGCAAATTTTTGCTGTTTCTTTGTCCATCTTCTTCCCGATCTGCCTGAGTGAGTGCCTGCACATTCGATCAGCACGTAGCTGGCAACGCCCTGACGCGAGGGCCAGTGAGAGATTGACGACGGGAGCCAATATGATCGTTACAGCGAGCGCGAAGAAATGGCAGAGTAGATTTGGCGAATAGTTGGATATCGTTTCTAAATCCTTTATTGACCTACTCTTATTACCTACGCGAGAATCGTTAGACCCTCAGCTCGCGCAATCATACACCACCAGCGGCGCCGCAACGGATGTGTCCCGAATCTCGTTCCAGCAAAACAAAGAATCTCTTTCCTTTTGCCTTCGGATGGTACCCGCACAATTGCTAGTCCGTGCCCTGAAAGCAGGTTAATGGGTTCGGCATTTCTGAGAAGACGGGGGGAGCCTCCGCGATGCACAGCAAGGCGAATAGATGCCAGCAAGATACAGGTCAAGCTAAGTCATCTCGAGGTAAGTTCAGCTCGTGATAATATGGAATGGTCGTGAGCGTATTCCTATTACGGACCATCAGCATCGTGACTCGAGTAGCGCACATCACATATCCGTCCGCTGGGAGGTGGTGGGGGATGAAGCATCCGTGGTCTGGCCAAACGAGTGAGAGAAGAGAAAAGAGGCGAGTTCCGCCCTTCCCAGTTCCGTCTAAGTTGGCTTTGGTCTAATAAACGCTCAGACGTATGCAGGTTGCAACTTTGCCAGAGACCTTGCCAAGTCTCGATGCTCGTGACATGGGACTTGGGCCATGAGCGTGGGATTCGACCCAACCGAGTTTCCTATTCAAGAGATGTGCATCGATTATCAGCTTCGTTCGTCAATCAGCTTCGAATATTTCGGCCTCTCCCCGCTGACGTGAAAGCGAGATGTGATGATGTGACTGGACCCCCAAGTCGGCGGTTCATCTCGAGATTGGCCGCTTCTTCAGCTCTGAGGACAAGTCACCCGCCAAGCCTCCTTTAGCTGCAAGACTCGGCCAATTAATGCAGCTGGAATTCTCTTTACTTCTCAGCGCAACCGAGACATTGCGTGTCATCCCATTTCTCTCAGTCTTTCAGGTCCAGACCCCCACCACTTCGCCCAACGGTGGAGTTTTTGCTTGGTCATGACGGCGACGGCCCGGGCCCACTAAATAAGCCAATCATAATTCCGAAAACTGGTCCTCGCCCCGTTCTCTGCATCTCCCACGCCGATTTTGCATGGGTGGGGCACCACGGTATGCGTCTAAGCGAGGTTCCCTCCTTTCTCAACTCCCCGAAAGAGCTTCTCGTGAACTCCCCGAATTTCAGGTGCCAAGTCATCACTGCGTTTGCAGGTGTGCACGTCATCAACCGCAGCAACGACGCCGCTTCATCGTCGCCCTGGATGGTTGAAAAGAAGAATGGACAATGGCTTCTCATCCCGAGTAAGGCAGCACACGAAGAAAGGCAGACCATCCCTGCAACTTGGCCCCAAGAACAACTTTTCGGTCTTACGGCGACGTTAAGTCCTGGCATCGTTTTCTCCGCCTTTTTTCTTCAACCGACCAGTCCCTGGTCGCACATGTTTCTGTCCTGAGTTCCTACGCCCCCGCCCCCTCAGCAAGAGTTGGAAAGCGGCCTTTCCGGGGAGGCTTTGGCGGCTCGAAGCCCCCAACTCGCCCCATCTCCGGGTCCAGCAAAGGCCGTGATTTGTTCTCCGGGATCCTCGCTGCTCCTACGGGTCCCAGGGGCTCTGCCGTTCATTGCTTGCATCAAATGCCTCTCCGTCTGGCCACTCACACGTCGCGATGCCTTCGCCCATCCCACTTTTGATCCACCCCTTCAAGTTTCTCGCTCCCCCCCACCACCGATGGTCCGAAGAGACACGACGACGACCCGAAGCCGCGCTAGCCCTCGTTTCGTCGTCGGCTCCTCGACCTTCTCCACGACATTGGTCCGGCAGGTGTCCCGTTGGTCAGTGAAATGACTGTCTGACGGTGCTACAGCCCATCGAGCCGAGTCCGCGCGGTTTCTCGAGCATCGTCACACCAATTATAGACGTTCCCGTCCCACGGTGGATGTGCGGATTGTCGGGAGAGGTACGAGGGAGGATGAGGGGCTCCATCAGGACATCCGAGGAGGTGAGTGACGGTGTCTTGTTTTGGTCGGGCTGAAAAAATCAGCATCCGCCACCTGGCCTACGAGGGAGCTGTTCCATGGGACTGAAGAGTGAGGGTTTAAAACCGGCTCTGTCCCTTCGCTTTGTCGTCTGTCTTTTGCCCTACGTGCTATCCTCTTCCTCTCGTTCTAGAGCGTTGGCTTCCGTACCTCATCACTTCGTACACCCGTCCTATTCACACTCGTCCTTAATCATCATACATACATACCTAAGTACTGGTGACGCTCGTGATTCACCTACTCAGTCAACATGGTGGGCTCAGAACATCTCAACGTCTTCACCGGACCGGACTCAGTCCGAAAATACTTTGACCCTGAACACTCTCCTCCTCTTCCCCTCGTCGAGATCCCCGACTGCCTCAACCCGTACCGAGGCGATGGTGTTCGCATCTACGCCAAGATGATGTCGATGCACCCGGCGACCAATGTCAAGGTGATGCCAGGTTCGTTTTATTTCCTCTTAGTGGAAGTCCAAGCCGCTGATCTTGGACTCCAGCCATGAACCTCCTGGACAAGGGCATCGAGCCCGGCGTCACCAAGACGGTCGTCGAGAGCAGCTCCGGCTCGACCGTCATCTCCATGGCCATGGTTGCTCGTGCCTTCCATGGTGTTGACGACGTCCACGCCTATCTGAGTAACAAGACCAGCGAGACCAAGTTGCGTCTTATGCAGTTCTTTGGCCTTGACGTGTAAGTATCATCGACTTGTCCGTGATTCTGCAATTTACTGAGCCTTGATGTATAGAACTCTGTTCGGAGGACCTTCACAACCTACGCCAGTAGACGAGAGAGGTGGCATTCGAGCAGCTGCTCGCAAGGCGGCCGAGTCGGACTCTGTCTGCAGTCCTAACCAATACGTCAATGACGATGTATGTCATGCTGCCATTCCAAAGCTTCCAGACGCTGACGCTGCCCTCATAGAACTGGAAATCCCATGTCCGCTGGACCGGGCCTCAGATTCACCGACAACTCCCCGAGATCAACGTGATTGTTGCCTCCATGGGGACCGCCGGTTCGTCATTTCCGTCCCCAGACACTCTTCTCTTCTAACCACTCATCAACAGGCACCATGACTGGCTTGGGTACTTACTTCAAGGAGGCCAAGCCATCCGTCTACCGCATCGCGTAAGTTCCTACAATGTCGTGACTAGGCAGTACCTAACTCGCTTTTCAGGGTCTGCACCAATGCTGGAGAGCGAGTCCCTGGTCCTCGAGAGTATTCACTCATGGAAGAGGTCAAGTTCCCGTACAAGGCGGCTCACGATGCGCTTGAGGAGGTCTCCGCGCCAGATTCCTTTTCGCTCTCGCTCGACCTTTCTCGCCAGGGAATCGTCTGTGGTCCCTCTTCGGGAATCACCCTGAAGGGACTGTTTCAACGAATTGAGAAGATGAAGCAAGAGGGTAATCTTTCTCAAATTGCCGGGCCTGATGGTGAAGTGCACTGCGTTTTCATGTGCAGCGACCTCCCATACCAGTACCTGAACGAGTACTTTGCCACCTTGGGGCCCGAAAAGTTCCGCCCCCTTCGCAATGAGGTATGCATTCTTCAGATGATCGCATTGCATAGTCTGACCACTCCCAGAAATTGAGACATGTCGACCTCTACCGCTACGACGACAGCTGGGAGCTGCAGGCACTCCCAGCTCTGTTGAGCTACTTTAACATCCACCCCTTGGGCTCCCACGACACGGTTCTCTCCTTAGCCGATCAGCTAGACAAGGCACTCACTGCTCGACCCAACACTCAGGTGCTCGACTTCCGCCGCTCATCCGACTACGATTCTTTCCACCTGCCCAACTCTGTCAACATCCCTCTGGATGCTCTCCGAGACGGGGCAGCTCGCGGCAGTCCGTTCGCAAACATTGCCGATGAATGCGACATGCTGGAGGAGGTCTGGCTCGAACTCGAAGAGCTCTTCACCGTCAAGGACAAGAACGGCAAGCGAAATGCCAGTGCCGAGGCCCTGATGGCGCTCCTTCGCGGGAAGAAGGTTCTGACTCTGTGCTACGACGGCGACACGGCCAGAGTTGCCAACAGCGTCCTTCGAGCCAAGGGCGTTGAGGCGGAATGCATTCGCGGCGGCTACGCTGCCTTGTCGAAGTTGCAAATGCCGTGCAATGACGCGTGCAAGGTCACCGCCATGCCGGTTTCACTGGAGGTTTGAGCCACGGATGCCCCGTGAAGGCTCTAGCTCTACCCCTTTTCTTCTTTCCTCCTTCCATTGCTCGAGGGCGTCTTTAGCGTGATCCGGAGGTGCAGTGGGCGTCCGGGATCTGGCCTTTCCTCAGTCGATTTCGCCAATTCGGGGACCAAGTTCGAGTCCAGAAGTGCAGTGGGCTTCCGGGACTGCGACTTGAATCATGCATTAAATCCGCGGCTTTCCGGATTCTTCACATATTTTGGGTTTCTTTTTCGTTTGCAAGCGATGTCGGGTCTGGAAGAGCAGTGGGCTTCTGAGACACCGTGGGCTTTCAACACATCCCAATCAAGATCAGGCGTATTGGCTCGAGCTCAGAAGTGCAGTGGGTTTCTGAGACTCGAGGGAGCAATTTCAACAATTGGAAAAGTTGACTTGAGCGGACTCTTATGGACATGATGACGAACACACATTACCATTCTTCAGTGCCGAGACACTGCGAATCCCCAGATGCAGTACTTGTCACTGGGTTGAACCATTTATTCAGGGAAATTAAATCTACTTTGGTGTCAATTCTGTAGCCTCTTCATTACGTGCCATGCTTCCTTTACAGGACACTGAGGGCTTCGAGGGTAACGTCCAGCCGGATGAGTGCGTTGGGCAATCGGACTTTCCAGGCTCCAGATCTCAATCCTCCGAGGATTTCTTCTTGCCGGTGGTATTTCTTCATCATTCAGTCTACCAATGCCATTTCGCCTTCCGGCCTCGTCGCCTCGTCTCTGTCCCTCCTCCCCGTCACCTCCCCCAGACTCACATTCTCGCACATCAAACTCAGACGCCCTGCCTCCTTCTCCCCGCGAAACTACCAACAGCGGCTTCAGACTTCCAGGGAAAAGCTCACATGCCCCCCGTTGCCTCGACTCATGGTTGCCGGGGACTCGGACCGTGGAGAGTGTGCTACGGTTTCGGATTTTTTGCTGTAGACCGCTCTCCTGTTCGTCTTCGATTTCCTGGACGGGGGGCCTCACACGGGAACGGTCTTTTAGGTTGGAGAGATTACATCATTACCGGCTTTCGACTCGGCATCGCTGCATCAACACATGCCTCGCCTCGTCGGTTGAGTTTCGCGCTTCTCCTAGCCCCTTGCACTCTGCATCGCACCGCATTTCTCATTCCTCTGCGGGCGCTTGGTGCCCACGGAGCATGGGAATTCTCAAAAACTCGGGTCCAGCCGAATAGAAACGGGGGACTTGCAATGCCTCCCCCTCCCCCAAAAGAGCGCACATCCCAAATGCTCCCTCGTGCGCATCTCGGCGGGAAAAGATTAATCATTGGCTTGAAGCCACACAATGCCCAACGTTCCATTTCCCCCATGACATAGAATGCGTATGGTGTCAGTACGCCGCGAAATCGTCCAACGGGGGCGTCAATCTTTGGAGCGCCTCGTTTCCACCCCTCCCTCGCCCACCATGACTTTTCCGTCCCTCGAGATCTGCTTTCCCGCACATTTGCCCATCCAAAGTCAAATCCCAGTGCAACAGCGAGAGAATGCCAGAAGAAGGGGGGGGGGCGGGGGCTTTAATTATGGCCGCTGGAGAAAAGGCTGGAACCGGTGCGCCCGCGGGGTCTGGACCGGGGGAGAGAAGAATTCCAGAGGGCCATCTGGGCTGATTCCTCTGGCGATTTTGCATTCTTTTGTTGTGCGGGAAGAGAACGGGTTTTCTTTGTTTGAGAAAGGGGACAGCAGGGAACAAAGCTGCGGCATCAAAGACATTGTCTCGCGGTTGATTCAGGAACCAGTGCGACCCTCGGCACTACCCGCCTGGCACTTTTTTTCCATGCCGGTTACGTACCTGAGGTAGGTGGCCGTGATATCTTCGACGCGGGTGCATGCCCTGTATCGTGCTGGTGGCATGTTTCAGGCACAAAGGGAGAGCCATGGCTGGATCAGGCCCTAACTCGATCCAGGGGGGGGGCTCATGAATCGCTGGCTTTTGGCGCGCACATGTTGGGAATTGGCGAAGCTTGTGTTTGATCTGTGGTTGTGGTGCCGTCCATTGCCCATTCTCACCTGCTGTGTACGACTCACCACCACCAACACGCCAAGTCCTCACCAACTCGGGCAACCGGCCTCGTCCTGTCCTCCGGCTAAAACAAACAAATGCACAACTTGCCTGCCTCTGTTCATCCCCTCCTCCCACCGCCACCTAATAAGCGCCCAGCCTCCCCATGATGAACCGACCAAACACGGCGTCAACCTTCACCTTCGCCTCGAGCGCTTCCAGCAGACGCCAGAAACCCCCCTTCTCCACCGCTGATCGACGCCTCTCGTCTCGTCTCCTCCAAAACCCATCGTGCCATCCTCTCCTGCGAACCTCCGCGTTGAGAAGTATCACATTCCAGTGTCGTTCGTGCCCGTGACGATGCGTCGACGTCACTCCCGACCCCCCCACCCCCCCCCCCCCTCACTTCTCATCAATTGTTTGCCCTGCTTGTTTTGCCCTCTGAAGCTCAGGGCATCCGTGCAGCTGACGTTCAAGCCACTGGCCCCATTCCGAGGCCCAGCTCGCAGACGACTAATCCGGAGCCCAAACGGTGGAAGTGGTGGACGTCTTGGCTAGCGTGCAGGCGAGGTTCGCCCTGTCAGTCGTGTTTGTGAGCAGCCAAGCGCCGAGACAATCTCGCCGGGTTCGTGATCCCTGCTTGCTTCATCTGTCAGTTCGTTGGAGATCCCCCGCGGATCGAAACGGGCGCCCTGCTTAGTTCCAGGTTCTCGTGGTACCCTTGCGCCTTGTTGCTGGTGTCACGGTGACCCCTTGCTTGACTGCGAGTCCATCTACCACTCTAATCTGTCTCTCTGCCATGTTCACATGAGAAAAGACCATCTCTTATCTTGTTACCTGCATCTTGACTGACTACGCCGTAAACGAGCATCACCGCTCTCCTCGATAGACTTCCAGCCTCAAGAGTGCCAGAATTCCAGAACCTCTGCCCATCGACCTCGATCCTCCTCTGTCACCCAATCGTCCACCCCGAGGAGCCCAAGATGCTCCTCCTCGTCCGTCCCCAGGTCACGGGTTCTTTTCGTGGCGCGCAATTAATTTGTTAGTCCTCCTCGACCTGGACTAAGCATCTCGCGCCGTCCGAGCCAAGAGCCCCCTCCCCTTCTCCATTGCCACCGTCGGTGAGGGGACCGTCGAGGCTGGGAAAGTTGTCGACCGCATTGGGAGTTATATCAACCCCTGTTCCCCGTCTTGTGCCGTGCAAGCCTCCAATTGTTCGTTGTACGTATCGTGCCGTATCGTAGATCATCTACGGTACATCCATCCCGTCGCTCGTTAGAAGCCTGTCAAATACTCGCTATGGTCATTCGTTTTGGGGATTTCCTACTCGTACGACTCTAGGCATTCTCCGTCACCCAGAAACAACATCTCCAACCAACCCTCATCGAGTGTCAAGACCGAGTAACCATCGGTCTCTGGCCATACCTTCAAGATGCCCAAGAAGGCCTTTCTCGCCAGACTCGGCAGCCGGCTCTCCAGGGCGCTGGGTCGAAGGAAACCCTCGTCCAAACCCGACAACCTTCCACAAGATGGCATACCCCCGTCGCGGCCACACCATAACGAAGCCATCGCCAGCTTCAACCCCCGGGACCGCCAGGAAGAGGCCCCCAGTTACCGCCCAGCACACACGCCCGAATATGTAGACCACGACCCCGACTCGACGTCCTCCTCCCGCCCCCTCACCATGTCCTCGTCGGTCCGCCAGTCTCGCCGCGCCTCGTTCCGCCAGCGCTTCTGGAGCATCTCGTCGGCCAACTACTTCGGCGAGCTCGACGAGGACCTGCGCCGCCGCCCGTCCGTCACGTCGCCGTCGCCAGACCCCAACCGTCGGAGCGCCTACGTGCCGCGCCACGCCGCCTCCGACTTCCACAAGACGTCCAACAACAACCGCCGCCGCACCATCAGCGTCCACGCCGCCGCGAGCGAGCGCATCGCCGCCCGCTTCAGCAACTCGGAGCCCAACGACGACATTGACAACGACGACGACGACGATGACGACACCACGCTGTGCTCCGTCAACCTGCGCGAGGACGACCCGGAGGAGAACAGCCGGGGCCTGGACATGTGGCTCGCGACGCTGCACCGCCAACAAGCCCTCCAAGCCCTCAGCACGCCCGCCGAGCCGACGCAGCACCGCGGCCCAGCCCTCTCCCCCCTACACGTCTCGCCGCACAACCGCCACAGCCAGACGTACCACTCGTGGTACCCCATCGTCGACCCGGCAGCCGCAGCAGACAGCGACGACGAGTACGGCGTCTACGGCCAGGACGAGCACCAAGTCCGCCGCCGCAGCCGCTACTCGGCCCTCTTCTGGACCGAGATCGACCGCGCCGCCCTCCCGCGGCCCGTCCAGGACGCCGTGCTGCACCGCAACAGCACCTACGTCGAGGTGCCGTCGCCGCCTCCGCAGGCGAGCTCCCGCCCCGTGAGCTTCTTCGGCGGCGGCACGAGCCTGTCCGAGTGGACGCAGCCGCAGCAGCGGCCCGTGACCATTGCCAGGACGGGGAGTGAGAAGCGGCGAACGTCGTGTGCAAGGTTGCCGGGTGTGATGACGGTGGCTGAAGGGTAGCCCAGTCGAAGCTGTGACTATTCCATCCTTTGTTGGCGGCGCTTTCTGTTTCTCGAGGGCGATGAGCGTTTGATCCTTTCGACGGGCTTGAGGGAGTTTGGACTTTGAGATGTACGAAGCATGAGCATGGCCATGGCCGAGAATGAGACTGCAATAATTAGATGCATATCCTTGCAGAGAATATGATTTGGCAGATAACCTTACTTGTCATCCTCACATTGCCAGTGACAACCCTCTCGTAGCACCGTCAAGCCAAAAAGCCTTCACATGCCCGGATCGTTGCACATCATGACACTTGTAACATTCGTCTCTTCCTATCCGCTTCCCTCCCCTAATCCAAGGTAGGCGCCCAATTGGATAGTATATACAAAAACAAAACATCAAAAAACGCCAACAACCACCTAAACATCCAATACACGGCTCGAGAGCATCGCCTCCCTGCCTGCTGGAAGTGTGTAACAAAGAGCAGCCCCAAAATCAAAAACCCCGTGGAAATGCACCTGACAATAGACCCCGGAATAGCAATATGCCAAGAAAAAGCCTCCGTATCCAAGATTCCCGCTGGGAACAAGTGAATGACAGGAAATACCGAAAGTCATCAGTGTCATGAATAAACGACGTGGCCGCGTCATGTCTCTAAACCAAGTCTCCAAAATGGGCCAGCAGCATTTTCAAAGTGGTCAAGGCCAGTTAAACTTGCATTCCCCAAGGGCCGGGATTGGATGGCAAGAAGCCGCCCGTACCGCGGGTGAAGCCGGATGTGCAAAAGAAGCAAATAAGCCCTGCATTTAGGCATGCATAATGCCTGCGACACCGCTTCTTGTTGGGCCCAGTTGGATTTCCTCATCATCAGAGCTGTCCGCCGACTCGGCCACCGCTCGGTCAAGCATTCGCTCGATATCTTCATCTCGGAGAATTTTTCGAGCAGATCGACCCCCGCTGCCCAGCCCGCTTGGTAACGACAACCCTCGCAGGTGACTGCTGCCATTCACGCGACTCCGCGGGGTGCCCCGGTTTGGAGTACGGTAAGGTTGGCGCGGTGAGTCCAGGTCCATTGGCGAACCAGGAGGCGGAGGCATTCCTGGTGACTTCTCGAATCCTAGTCGCTTGTTTGGATACTGCTGTCGTTGAGAAGTTGGCAATGGTTTCCGAGGGCCTGATGGTAGCGCATGCCTTGTCTGGACAGCCCGTACAGCCCCGACATGCGGCCCTGGAGACCCTGTTGGCGAGAAGGCATGCTTCAAACTGGCCGAGTTGCCTGGACTGCTCATAAACAGCAGAGACTCGATTGCATCTTGCTCCCTGACGTTAGGTTGCGGTGAGAACAAGATCGGATCTACCAGACTTTTCGTCCTCGATCCGCCATGCATCGCTGAGTGGCCTGGGGTGTGCGGCGAGGTGGCGGAGTGGGAATGTGAGAGAAGGGTTGGTGTGTAGTGAGGAGTGGAATTGCGGCGTGGGTTTGAACGAGGAGCAGGCATGTTGGTGGAGGGCTGGATAGGTGCTGGAGGGGCAAGTGTAGGTTTGTCTGAAGATATCCTTGGAGGTGAGTTGGACTTTCGACGTCGAGTTACGGGCTCGTATGAAGACGGCGCTGAGGAACTAGGGACAGGGTTGAGGCCCATCCGTGGGCTAGCTGAGGAACCCTGGCGACGGTGGACCGTTGAAGTGCTCGAAGTGGGTGAAGCAGCGTGCGAGGCGAGTGACTCAACCTCTTCGAGCGAATTATCTTGCCAACCCTTGTTGACCTTGACCATAGCATACGAGAGGCGCGTCCGCAACTCAGCAGAAAGCTACATCGTGTTAGTCGATTCCCAACACTAGGGCGATGATCCAGAACAGCGAATGAACGCTGAGCCATATCCAATATGGCATCCCCTCCAGGAAAACATGGCTGTCTTACCTCTCCAAGATAACCCCCGGTGGAAGCCTTACCGGCCGCGCTGAGCCCCCGAGTGTGTCCTTTAACGGGGCTGTAACTCTCAGATCGCGTCTTGACCTCTCCGTCCGCCATCCGTTTCCTCGAAGAGACGCCGTCTGTTGCGATCTTGTCCTGGGCGGCAGCAATTTGCGAGAGCTGGTGCAGTTGGCTGGATTGGCTGGATTGGCCAGCAGGGCACGTCCCCGGGTCGCTACCTGGGGGCGTAAATGCTTGGTCCGTCGACACCGTCATGGTTGTATCCTGGGAATCGGCTGTCGACTGAGGATGGCTCTGGGAAGAGAGGTCTTCGCCGTCGGTCGAGGGTTGTCGTTGCAGCGCGACGGGGAACGCGGCGGCGGCGGGGACAACCGTCGCGGGCGCGGTACTGGCTACCGTGGTAGCCGCCGATGAGGGCGCCGAAGCGTCTGAGGAAGACATGGTTGGAGCAATCGGGTCGAGGGAGATTCGCGGTCGGTCGCGTCGGTCGGGGGCCGTACCGCGCAATCCCCACCAACTGGAGTGCGGGAGTCTGCGGTGCTGTCGGCGGCGTCAAGTTGAGCGGCGTCTTTAAGCACCTGCGACGCGGATACTGCAAGATGGTTGTAATTGAAGCTGAGCCCTGGTGTTGCGCCGGAGAGCAACCATGAAGACGGAGAGGCGGCCTGTCCAGAGTCGGGCGGAGTGTGTGTCGGAGCGATAACCGCGTTTCAAAATGGAGCCTTCAGCGTACCAAGTAGTTGTCGTCGCAGCCAAAATGAGGAACCAAACAATAAACAAAACAGCCAAAGTGTGCGATGCACTCCTTGTCCCGGCTGAGATATTGGTTACGCGCCTTGTTGGTCTGCGGATGCGTTGATGTTGGAGTTGATGTAATGTGGAAGCCTGGAGTCGCAAGTCAAAGTCTCAAGTCCTCGTCGAGGTCGAGGCAAGAGCGAATGACCCAGGTCATGGCAGGCAGTGAATTTAGAGAATGGCAGGTGCGTCTCTGTGGGATGGTGGTTGACGCGGTCTAGTCGCGCTTGCCCCATCATTGCCGAAGCCCAGACCAATGGCACCCTTGTGGAAGGGCTTCAGCGACCCGACCCGCTGGAGATCACTAAAAAGGCTCGATTGTTTAGGGGGCTCGTAGCGGTTGTCTCAGCAAGCTCGGTCACAAGGACCGGGCGAGTCGACGAGTCCAGATGCCATCCAATTTCTCCCACCCACCGACATTCCCCAACCTCGCATTTCGATGCGGTGTTTACCGGTTTTTCCAGCAGCCGTTTCGATGGAAGTCATACCCACGAAATGGGGCTTATTTCGGGAGGTCGGTGGAAATATTGGATCCAATTCCATCGCATGCCGACACGGCCACTGAGAAAACCTCAGGGGAAGACTCAACGTTGGGGAAGCCCTCCATTAGGGTTCCACTGTCCCAAATCGACTGTCTTTTTCCCTTTTTCCTATCGGATCTCCCCTTCAAGTCCTCGTCCCTCTCAAGGGTGGCGTTGCAGAGTTTTGGACGAGGCTTTTCCGTCGGCGACGGCGAGCGTGATGCAACACGACGGAGACGCAGCAGGATGGACCGGAACCACCAGACTAGACAAGTATGGAATAGGCAGGTCATGAGGATTTTTCGGGACAGTCGCCGCGCACAACTCTCATCTCTCACGCAACTCTTGTTCCCCTGGAAAGTCGATATGAGGTTCGGGAATCGACATGTCAAAAGGTATTGAAACATTTCGCCCTGATTCAACAGAGGGCATCCGCGGGAAGGCGGGATCATGCACTCCTGCCGCGCCATGTCCCACATGACACTCCACCGCTGCACGACTTCGCTAAATCGCGCTCGGACCCCTCTCGTCCATGACACGAAATCACGTGCCGTGTCGCGATACTTGGAATCCACTTCGTCCAGCTGAGCTTTAGGGTAGGCCGCTTTCCAAAAACCAGAAGCGATTAATCAAGGCAAGTATCCTCTACATAGTAAGTAGGTAGCATGAAATGAGGCTTGAGATACGAAGACGGTCGCATGCAAATACATTGAACTCGAGAAAACCTAGATCAAGTACATAACTTGGTCAAACAGGAGGAAACAAAAGGGGGGTCGACCGCTCTCTAACATCTGCGACTGAAGGCACAATCCTTAATTAAACAAGTAAGTGTTGAGCACAGCTGGAAAATAAGACGAAGCAGTCGTAAACTCACCTCTCTAGGGACTTGTAGCCCTTCTAAAAGGCTGTCCATATCCACGTTAGGTCAAACATATCTATCAGCCTAAATCCGCATTCCCTCGTCACTCAGATATCATTTCCCATCCCCTCTATCCACAAGCTGGCTCGTCACTCGCATGTCCTCGTACTCCGCCGTCTAGTATGACTCCCTCATTGTCATTCAGATCATGCTGAACTCTCTGCCACCCCTTCTTCTTCCTCGACTCTCGTCCTTCTACCTCGGCCCCTTTCCCCTTTGCGTCAAACACGGGCCTGATAAGTGAACCCAGCAGAGGGTTTCCACTGAAAGCTCCTCCGCTCCTGTTCCCTGATGTTTCTCTTAGAGCGGGATGGTCCGTAGATGCCCCTGCGTACCCGTCTTCTTCGTCTGATGGAGTTGCCGGACGCTCCACCGCGGCCATCTTGCGAACCACCTTCCCACCCACCACATCGATGCTCATCACCTGTCTTCTCTTCTCGTAGTCTGGTCGAGCATTCCACTCCATCTCTCGCATGATCTTCTGCTGTCGCTTGAGCTCGCGCGCGCGCTCTTCTGGACTTGCCCACATGCTCCCAGTGCCGCTCATGGCCCCGCTGACGTCGAAGTCGGCTGCTTCATCACGGACTGTAGTTCGCCGGGCGTTTTGCGCCTGGAACCCGAGGAGCTTGTCACGATGTGCTCTCGCCTGAGCCTCTGCCTCGCTGAGTGACGGATCCTCATTGCCGCGAGGCTTGGTGAAGGGCGCGGGGGTCTTGGATATGTCTGCTCGCTTGTTGGCTTCTCGATCTGCGGCCATACGCTCACGCCCTCGCTCATCCCTCAATTCTCGCATCATGGCTTGAACATCGCCCGGGCTAAGCAAAGGAGTGCCGCAGAAAGTACACGGTCCAAGCCCCTCTTTCATACAAATAACTTTGCCGCACGAGAGGCAGTTGGGCGCAGCGCCTTGGAGAGGGTGTCTCGTAGCAACGCAGTTGCACTTCCTCGTTTTTGTATTCTCCAATGTCGGGTTTGTCGTGATTTCGAGGGCGCGAATCGCAGCATCGAGATCGGCGATTGCGGTAGATGCGCCGGCCATGGGCACGCCGCCAGCAATTGACACCTTGGCGCTGCTTTGGGGCTTGGGTGTTGAGCTTCGCGATGTCGGGTTCGACTTGGGCTTTGGTTTGGAGGGGCCATCTCCGATGAGATAGCCAGAAGATGCATGCTGCTTGGGCGGTGGCTTGGCGACAGGCTTCGGGGAGGGTTTCGGGGTGTTGGATCTCGACACATCGTTGCTGCCGGGGGCACTGGGTCGCTGGACAATGTATTCTAGTTGGTTGTCCTTTTTGTTGTAAGATGTGCCGGCGGGCGCGCCGTAGTCGTCGACCTTCCTCGCTTCAGGTGTGTGAATGGCCGCCTTCTTCTTTTTGGGAGCTCGTTTTGCTTTCGGGGCAGGCTCAACTGGTCCCGACTCTGCCGCGCGAGAAGAGGAGGGCGTGGCAGGTTTATTCCCAGGGGCTTGCCTTCGAGAGTTGAATGAAGAGATGAACTCGACGGCTCGGGGCGAGTTTCCGAGGAGGTTGGTGAAGTGTTCGACGGCTTCCGTCTTGGAGAGAGTGACGGCATAATCGAGGACCTGTTGGAGCTCGTCGTCGGGCAAGGGTAGCAGCGCTGATAGCTGCGAGAGCGACATGATTGCAGTGAGGGCGTAGAAAGAGGCCAGAGAGGTTTCGGATGGAGGGGTACGTGGGTGTTTCCTGTTTTCGAATTGTCACCCGGCGATGCTGCAGCTTTGGAAGTTGGATGGAACAAAGAACAATGGAATGGACCGTTGAACTCATGAGCTTTGGCCCCCACCAAGTCAATGCCCCGCCCCCTCCAATCGGTGGAGTCACCGCTGAGTCATTCGCCGGGGAGTGTCTACAGTGTGTCATCCAACGCGGTCGTCTTCTTGCACTGTACATTGTTTCGACTATAATGGTTGTCACCATTAGAGCATCACTCCTCTCGCTTTCCAAGTACATATCTGATAATTGATGACACTGAATGTTTTTTATGTCGTCTCCATCTGGAAACAATTTCGAGAATCCATGCTGACTCGTAATAACATCCCCAGACTCTACCCATGACTAGGTACATATACCCCTGGATCAGATATCTCTCGACAAGAAGGACCTCAACTATAGCTCGCAACCGCCTCTCCCAAGACATCCAACCGAAGCGTAACTCCAAATCCCGGCAAGTTCGGCGCCGTCAGACGCCCCTCGTGCAGATCAAACGGCCCGTCCGCCGTCTTTCCTGTCACCATGGCCCGGCACTCCAGGATGCAGCACAGGTTGGGCGGCGGCACCGTCTGCCCGAGGTGCACAATGGCCCCGAAGGCAATCTCTGACCCGCTGCAGTCCTGAACCGACATGGTGTATCCCGCAGCCAGGCAAATGTCCAGCACGCGACGACTGCGCGTGAGACCGCCTGCTTTGGAGATCTTCAGCCCGATGCCCTCCACCGCGTCGTTGGCCAGTGCTCGTTGGTCGCCAGCTCGTCCAGGATGATGGAGATGTTTGTGCGACGGAGGAGCGAAAGGATCTCTCTAGATGTCGCACAGGGGGCTTCCGGGACGAAATCCAACCCGTCGGGCAGCAGCCTGAGCATCCTGAGCCCGGCCTCGACTGTCATCCCGCCGTTGGCATCGATCAGGGGGAATTCATCCTTTCCCTTGTCGGCCAGGGCCGCCTCAATGCGAGCAACGCTTTCCGCGGGATCTCCCCCGATCTTGACGGAGAAGCTTGTGAAGCGCGAAACTCGGCCACCTACCTGTTCGTGCCCTCGGTGTCGGCGACGGGGATGGACGAGATGATGGGCAGCTTGTCGTCGGTGCGGCCGCCGAGGAGCTCGCAGACGGGAAGACCCACCGACTTGCCAAAGACGTCCCGGCTGGCGACGTCGAGACATGACTTTGCGTCCTCGTGGCCGAGCAGGGGGCGTCCATCGCGTCGTTTATGCGGTCGACCCTGCGCGGGTCGAGGCCGACCAGGGCGGGGGCCATCTCGGTGATGGCGGCCCTGACATCTTGGGCGTGGGAGGCGATGTAGTTGTCGAAGGGTGCTTTTCCCCCAGCCCTCGAGGCCGTTGTCGGTGGTGATGCGAACGATGGTGGCGTCGAAGCGGGTGATGGCGCGGCCGCCCGAGAGGCGGTAGACGCCGCCTGCATAGGGGAAGTCGACTTGGAAGACCCCGATGCGAGCAATCTTGAGATCCGACATGTTTCGCATCTTCGTGGTCTTTCTTGGTGACGAAATGTTGCTTTGTGTGGAGGATGTGTTATATAACCAAGACCAGCCAAGATGGATATATGTAGGTACCAAGGTATGTCTATTGCGTAGATACTTATATAGACATCGACGTGCACTGGGTCTATGCCTCCAATAGTCCTATTCTGGGTATTTACCTGAGAGTCATTGGGTTTCCCTGTATCGTGAGAGTCACATACCTCCTACCATGCGCGCACTTCACCGCAGGCTACGGTTCCTGGTCTCCGCTGGTAAAAGCAAAGAGAGCCCTTATCGAAGGCTTCTGTATCTTGGATCTACCTCTGTATCGAGATGCATGTACCTAGAGTATGTGTATGCAAGCTGCTGGTCCTAATTGGGTAAAAACGAGGAGAGCACTTGGTCACAATCTCTGCGGTCGTCCCCTTGTATACATATCCTGAAGAAGGCAAAACACCTCGTAAGGCACGTGGGGTGTTTCCATTCCATCTCTTCGGCCTCTCAATAGTAGTACTGCTTGGGCAACGAGGATGCAGCATGTATGATTCATGCCCAAGTCGACTGCAGAGACAAGCTGGGTACCCCGCAGCATTCATGATACCTGCCGGCAGACCTCGCTCAACTTCGGATGTGAGTGCCGATCTTACCAGCATCGGCTTTTCCGAACCATCTGCAGACCTGAGTCTGGGGAATATTAGCAGCTCACCTGATGGTCAATGGATCAAGGCCATTCGCGCGTCGAGCCTCATGCACCATCTCGGCATCTGGTGCGTTGCATTTATAAGCTGACCTGTATTTATAAGCCGTATGAGGCACGTTGGCAGTATAATAACGCCAATCATCGCATAATATTCGTTGGAGTGTAAAGTACCTTGACACGATACTCTTGACCTACACAAACCGAATCCAAGACAACACCATGGCCAACATCACCACCCGCCAAGCCTTTCGCCGGACAGACGACTACACGCCCGGCGCACCAAAGGTGAAGCTCGTCACCGAGAACCTGCCACTTCCCCTGCACCCGACCGCGGTCCTCATCAAGGTGCACGCCGTGGCGCTCAACTACCGCGACGCCAACATCGCCAACGGCGGTAACCCCTGGCCGGTGATCCCGCACGGCGTGCCCGGCAACGACGCGGCGGGCGAGATCGTGGCCGTGGGCGACCGCGTGTCGACATTGGCCGTCGGCGATCGAGTGTGTCCCGTTACTGACACCGAGTACCTCACCTCGCGCTCGCCCGGGCGGTCGTGGCTTGCGGCCAACGAGGATGGCGTGTTGGCTTCGCATCTCGTGTTTGACGAGAAGCTGGTGTGCAAGCTGCCCGCTCACCTCGACTACGTGCACTCGAGCATTATCCCCTGCGCCGGAACGACTGCGTGGTCGGCGCTGAAGGGCGCCAGCATTGGGCAGACGGTTCTGATCCAAGGTAAGTACCTACCCGAGGTGTGATGGAGACGGCACATTCGCTGACCGAAGGCTGTTGCTCATAGGCACCGGCGGCGTCAGCACATTCGCTCTCAAGCTCGCCCGAGCGTCTGGTCTCAAGGTCATCCTGACGTCTTCGAGCGACGACAAGCTGGAGAAGATGAAGCAGCTCTTCGGGGCGCCCTACATCTCGACGGTCAACTACAGGACGCACCCGGAGTGGCACGAGGAAGTGCTGAGGCTGACCAATGGCGTCGGCGTCGACCTCGTCGTCGAAAACGGCGGCAGCAGCTCCCTCGTCAAGAGCATGAAGGCCACGCGGCGCGGCGGCACCGTCAGCCAGGTCGGCTACCTCGGCGGGCAAAAGGCGTCGGAGCTGAAGGAGTTTGTGTCGACCGTCATCGACCGGAGGATCAACGTCCGGGGCATCAACGCGGGGTCCAAGGAGGACCAGGACGACCTGATTGCGGCCATTTCGGCGACGCAGATGAGCTTCGACGACATTGTCGACTCGGTTTGGCCGTTTGAGAAGGCGGATGAGGCGATTGAGTTCATCTGGCGGGGGCAGCAGGTCGGGAAGTTGGTGATTGAGTTGGAGAAGTAGTTGCAATATATTTGCAAATGCTATTCGAGTTACCCAAGTATTCGTGTTGACGTGATGTGCTCGCAATAGCCCACACGCGGAGGCATCCGTTGGCATTCGGTTGTCTGGGTGAGATATTTCACGGTCCCGGGAGCCGCAATCGGCGACTCGGACCAATCTCGCATATGCACACTGTACCGTACATGAAATTACTGTATGTACGGATACATGCAGCATCATAAACCATGGGAATAAAACTTCCGCGTGGTCATGAGGGTGGGATTCTCATTCCGTCTCCATCCGATGGTGCCGCCCACCAACAATGGCGCGAGGTTCCAGCGAGGGTGGGACCCCGTGGGGAAAGTAAACAGGGTAAGACGATGTGTTTGGGGCGGATGATGGGATGGGCGAGGAGAGAGAGAATATACGGTAGACTAGGCGCGGGTGACTGATGTAGGCAAGTGGTAAGCTACTGTACATAACTTAGTTGTTGGAGGTGACGGGTGAAGGGATGGAATGATGGAGGGGGTAGCAAGGGAGCTAGCTCGAAGAGCGGATGGATAAGTATGTATTGAAACCACAAAGAATAAAGAATCGGGTGTGGCGTGTGGAGGCAGTTGACGAAGAGGCTTGGGATGCTTGAGCATTCGCCGAGTGAATTGATCTTACCCAAGGAAGAATGATCCAGTCTCTCGCCATGTCGTTGCCGTTGATACTCCCCTAGCTTCTCCTGATGCACGACGACTGCTGGTGGTTGAGGAAGATTGGTGCATGATCGGAGCGAAGCCTTTCACCGGGACGAGTGGAGGTGGAGGTGGAGGTTGCTCAGGTTGGAGAAGCGATGCGGTTCACAATGATTGTGCCCACGGTGAATGTATCAATTGAAGAGGAATGGCCATGGTGTGCTCAAGACTCTGCAAGTAGACGCTTTCCAGTACGCAGTCCAATCCGACGCATTGCCTTGATTCATGCCCATCATGGTACTTGCCAGCTACAATGCGTGTCTTCACCGAGAATCTTCCGATGGGTTGCTTTCCGTGGCTCGGGCGTAGTTCAGGATATTTAAATGCCCTCAAGTTTCTATACCACAAATATAAATATTTGATAACGCTGTGCAAGACCATCTTGCCCGGAGGAGTGTTCACGAATTATTGCCTCCTTCGAGTCCTCACCGATCCCATGATCCATTCCCTCCCGTTGCTCCGTGTCCTCCCCCTCCAAATTCCGAACCAGCTCCGCCGCCTCAGCTTAAGCCGCGCTAAGCTCTTTTAGGAAAATAAAAAAACTGCTCTTTCCCCCCCCAAGCAAAACGCTCTCTTCAAAGAGGGAAGGAACTGTGCGACCCCCCATTGCAGTTGCCCCCATTGCCGTGGCTCCGGGCCTTTTTTTTTGTTGTTTCCTCAGGTTGGACGCTATTTAAAGTGCCTCATCACCAGCCTCATTTTTGTTCCCTTTTCCCTCCCCTCCCCCTCCAATTGACCTCACCCTCACCAATTCATATCCTTCATCTACACCGTCACAATGTTCGCCGCTTCCAAGCTTCAGCGACGCGCCTTCTCCGCCTCGGCCCGCCAGGTCAGTCCTCCTCCTCACCTCAGTGTCCCTGTGTCGCTTGCTTTCGGCCCGTCAACGCTCGCTTCCATCGTCCCGACCACCACTCAACGCCGACCCAATTCGTCGAGACACGCCCTCTCAGACCTTCAAACCCACATGCTAACCTCAACTCTGAATACAGCTCTCCAAGGTTACCGTCCTTGGTGCCGGCGGCGGTATTGGCCAGCCCCTCTCTCTCCTCCTCAAGCTCAACCCGCTCGTCACCGAGCTTGCTCTCTACGACATCCGTGGAGGTCCCGGTATGTTTCCTCTCCTCGACCTATTTCCCTCGCCGTGCCATTGCTTTGTGCGCTCTTTCTTGGTGGTGCTATGGAGCGCAAAAACATGCTCCGACCCCAAACTCCAAGACCGCTCCCTGGCCTATTCTTCACCCCTAATCTCGAATCATCATGCCACCTCCCCAGAAATCTGAAGATTCCCTTGCTGACTCCGCCTTCTCGACAGGTGTCGCCGCCGATATCTCTCACGTCAACACCCAGTCCACCGTCAAGGGCTATGACCCCACCCCCACCGGCCTCTCTGAGGCCCTCAAGGGCTCCGAGGTTGTCCTCATCCCCGCTGGTGTCCCCCGCAAGCCCGGCATGACCCGTGACGACCTCTTCAACACCAACGCCTCCATCGTCCGCGACCTCGCCAAGGCCGCTGCCGAGTCCGCCCCCAACGCCAAGCTCCTCATCATCGCCAACCCCGTCAACTCCACCGTCCCCATCTGCCGTGAGGTTTACAAGAAGGCCGGCGTCTACAACCCCAAGACCCTTTTCGGTGTCACCACCCTCGATGTCGTCCGCGCCAGCCGCTTCGTCTCCGAGATCAAGAGCACCGACCCCAAGGACGAGAACATCACCGTCATTGGCGGCCACTCCGGTGTCACCATTGTCCCTCTCTTTTCCCAGAGCAACCACCCCGACCTGAGCTCCAACGCCGAGCTCGTCAACCGTGTCCAGTTCGGCGGTGACGAGGTCGTCAAGGCCAAGGATGGTGCTGGCTCTGCCACCCTCTCCATGGCTTTCGCCGGTGCCCGCATGGCCGATGCCGTCCTCCGCGCCGCCAAGGGCGAGAAGGGCGTTGTTGAGCCTTCCTTCGTCGAGTCCCCTCTCTACAAGGACCAGGGTATCGACTTCTTCTCCAGCAGCGTCGAGCTCGGCCCTGAGGGTGTTGAGAAGATCCACCCCATTGGCAAGGTCGATGCCAACGAGGAGAAGCTCATCGAGGCCTGCCTGGGCGACCTCAAGAAGAACATTGAGAAGGGCGTCAAGTTCGTCGAGCAGAACCCCGGCAAATAAATCATACCCTGAAACGTGCCGCCAACCAAAACTTGGGGTAGACAAAGGGATGTGGTGAGGGAAGACGGGGTAGACACATGGCTGGCTGCTGTGCTTGGCTCGGCCGGCTGCCGTGCCCTCCGTGAGGATGGGAAAAGGGCATGGTCAAGAAGCGATGCCCGTTTCCGCTGTTCTGCCACTGCCATAGACTTGAATTGGGTCTCTGTACCATAGTATGAGAAAATGAATGAAATCTACCCACGCATACATGATATTTCTGTCTAGGCCGCGCCGTCTCTGGAGTGATGCCCACCAGGTGAACTGGCAGTTTAGACAATAGGCCCTCGTTCCCAATCTACTCACAGTAGCGTTTTGACGAGGGGTGTTCATCTATATCAATGGATAGACTGTAGACCTCACTCGGCAAACCCCCATGGAGCAGAGTAAAGTAGTAAGGAATATCTACCTGTAAGATGCCATATTCCCACGCCCACGAAATAAAGCATGGTGCTGCTATCATACAGAAACCCGGCTTCTCCATTCGAGTCCTTGGAAAACACCAAATTTGTACAAACCCTAGATGCCGTTCCATCTAATACAGATTCCCCCGATTCTAGCCGTCCCAAGAAAAGCAACAGCTTTCCCTCGCACCAAAAACAAGAGCGCATGTATTATTTATGTCTTAATCATCATCGTCGCTCGGGGGGCAGCTTTTGAGCTCGCAGACGTTGCAGCTTACGCTCGCTGCTGGTAGCCCCGCTTCCACTCCTCAATCTTTTTCCTCCGCTCCTCGACCTTGCGCTCAAACTCGGCCACCTTCTCGAGACGCTTGCGATCCTCTTCGGCATCGCGCTTCGCCTGCGCGGCCTTGCGTCGCACCTCCTCGCGCTTGAGCTGCTCGGGACGACGCTCGGCGATGTCGCGGGGACGATAGTCGCTGAAGAACTTCTTGAGGACGACCTCGATCAGCCAGCAGACGGCATAGTCCAGGACCATGACGGACACCATGTTGTACTTGAACTCGTCGCTGAAAGGAACGAGCTTCATGCCCACGTTGATCTCGGGCACGAGCTCCATGGCGCAGGCAAAGGCGAGGCCGGTAACGCCGACAATACCGTAGTACATGCCCTTGTTCTCGGAAAGAGACTCGCGGAAGGGACGTCCCTGGTAGTTGATGGCAAAGGTGGAGATTTGCTGGATGAGCTGGAGGAGGTAGACGGCCGAGTTGAGGAGCGAGGGAGAGAATTCAGCCTCGAGATCAACGTCGTCAGAACGACTGGGAAACGTTAGCAAGCTATTCTATAAGCGGCGAAACCAGGTGCACTTACGGATCGAGTCTTTCACACAGTCGGGCAATGTAGATCAGAGTGACAATGTGGACGGCGAACTGGCCGAGGATGGAACCGATGATGTAAACGTTGAAGATGTTGGGCTGAGGACGCTCCTTGCTCAGGCCCTCAACGACACGAGCCCGAGATATGCTGAGAAAGCAGACGGACATGAGCATACCGCTAATAGTGTACTGCGCGTCGCCAAACTTGATACCCTCGAGGTATAGCACGGACAGGGAGTAGGCGCTGATGAGACAGTTGAGTGCGAGAATCTTGTACATCTGGATGGTGGCGACGAGAGTGCATCGACCCTGGCGGATGATGTTGGGCACGGCAATGACGTTCCGTAGCTTCGAGGTGAAGGGCGCAGCAACTGAGGCATCACCCAGCTTGAGCGTGGGGGGCTCGTCGTCTCCCAGCTCAGATTCCATCATGCCGGTGGCCAGCTTGTCGGCGAAGCCGGCGGCCTTTTTGCTGACCTCTTGCTGACGAACGTCCTTGGCGTTGATAATCGCTTGGGCACCAGCAGACGTAACCGTCTCAGTCGGGAAGCCTTGCTGAATAACCCACTCCTCGGGCGTAATGTTCTTGTTCTTCGCCTCGCGCTCAGCTGCCTTGAAGAAGTGAGGGTTGGTGGGGCCAGGAGGGTACAGGTGTGCAATCATCAGGGGCACAGGGGGAGTGGGCTGGTTGAAGCGCGCCATGAGGTCGCACTGCTTCTGATACATCTCCTTCAACTTGGTGTTGCGGGCGTGCTCGGCAATGCGAGTAAGGTCTTCCTTGGTACCGTTGAGAAGCGCAATGCCAATGTGAGCCTGCTTGAGAGCACCGACATCGTTGGTGCCATCGCCAGCCATCAGAGTGTAGTAGCCCATATCCTTGAGACCTAGGAGAATGTCTTCCTTCTGCTTCGGTGACACACGAGCGTAGACCCAAGCGTGACGGAGAATCGAGTTCCAAGCACTCTGGCCCTGAAACTTGGCGAGGGCGTAACCGGTAACACAGATGTCCTTGGTTCGCAGAATCTCGGGGTCGATTGGCTTGGTTGGGTCGACATCAATGCTAATTTTGTCGTCAACGCTCTTCCAAACGAGTCTCTGGCCCTTGTTATCCTCGGGGGCATCCAGAATAAGAACCTCGCGGTCGACAATCTCGACCTCGCGGGCGACATGGACGGCGGTAAGCGGGTTGTCACCAGTAATCATGACGACACGGTGGCTGCTCTCATTCAACATCTGGACGGCCTCCTTGGCATCCTCCTTCAAGGGGCAGTGCAGGACGAGGAAACCGGCAAACGTCAGATCGCTCTCAACCTTCTCGCGCTTCAGGTCGTTAATTCTAGAGGAACCGAGCTCGGAGTCGACAGTGAGTTGCTTATAGGCGAGAGCGAGAACACGGGAGCCCTTTCGGGTAAAGTACTTGTACGTCTCCTCATAGTCATCAGGAACAACGGACAGCATCTTCATGATGGTCTCGGGCGCGCCCTTGACACCGGCGAATGTACCCCTGATCTTGTGGCCAGTCTTGAGATCAGCACCATGAACCATCGCGACGGAACTTTGACGCTTGAGGGCAGAAGAGAATTGGAATCGACGCTTGATCTGAACGGTGCCTTGGGTGCTGCCGGCCTTGTTGGTGCTCTGAAGAAGATCATTTCTGCCGAGAGTCCAGCCAAGAGAACTCAGAGTAGCCTTTTCCATGGGGTCGCCGACAATGTCTCCCTCATCAAGCTTGACAAGGGCATGGGCGGTGGCCAGAACCAACTTGGTCTCCATGCTGACTTCCATAACGGGAATCATAGTAGAATGGGCACCGTCGGATTCCTTCTTGTCTTGAATCTCGGCATGGCCCAGGCCCAGACCGGCAATACCCTCAACGACCAGGTCCTCGCCAGTGAGAGTGCCAGTCTTGTCAAAGCAGGCGACGTCGACGCGGCCAGCAAAGGGAATGCGGAAAGGCTCAGTGCAGAAAATGGCGAGCTTGGCCAGGGCAGCCAGACTGGTATTGACAGCGAGACTCAGTTCCATGGGCAGCTCAGGAGGGACGACGCTGGTGACAATCAAGACACAGTCAAGCAACAGCTTGGAGCGCTTGCGGTCCTTTCGAACACCTTCATCCCAGACATACCAAGAAGCGGCAATGGCGAAGATTAGGAGGAAGAGAATGAAGAAGAGAGCCTCGGCGTTGTTTGCCGAAACACGCTCCGTAGAGTAGATCATGGTGCGGACCAGGTTGCCCTGAGAGGTCTCAAAGCCGGTCTTCGTAACAATGGCCATGGCGCCGTTGTCGGGAGGAGTGGGAACGCCAGAGGAGAGCTTGGGCTTCTCTTGATCAGAGTTACCGTGAGTGACCTGGAGGACCTTGGTACCGCCCCAGAGGAACGCGTTCTTGTCGAGACCTTCGGGGTCGAAGCGAGCATCGGCGGGACGAAGTTGGATCGAATCCTTGAGCAAGGGAGTACTCTCGCCAGAAAGCATGGCCTCGTTGACGATGGCAGTGCCCTCAACAAGAAGCATGTCGCATGCGACGCCGCTGTCCTCCTTGGTTCGGCCAACGGAAACCAGGTCGCCGGGGAGGAGGTGGTCGCTGGGAATCTCGGTCCACTTGCCCAGACGGAACACCCACATGTCGTAAGGCTTGATGCTCATGCCTCGGAACTCGTTGAGGGTGCGCTGACGCTGCCAAACGACGGTGCTCTCGAATGCGACAAGCATGAAGAGGGTGAAGAGCGAGTAGTACCAGTATTCGTCAAGCATCCACAAGCCGACGCAGAAGATCTGGAAGACGAAGAAGGGGGCCACGGCGTGCTCCTTGAATAGCTCGGTAAAGGTCGGAACGGGGATATCGAACGTGTTGATGCCATAGTGCTGCTCGATGCGGGTGAGCTCGGTCTGCTTGGTGATTCCGCGGGAGGTCTGGAAGCGTTCAAGAAC
The DNA here is from genome assembly GCA_013420875.1 of Thelonectria rubi. Taxonomy (NCBI): domain Eukaryota; kingdom Fungi; phylum Ascomycota; class Sordariomycetes; order Hypocreales; family Nectriaceae; genus Thelonectria; species Thelonectria rubi. Next base: position 20,687 of record WMHX01000098.1, on the reverse strand, counting down.
GGGCTTTGGCTCGGCGTCGATGGCGAACTGGAGGGTACGGAAGGACTTGGCTTCGGGATCGTAGAGGAAGCGGCGCTTCTGGAAGAGGAACGAGAGGTTGGATTTTCCGCCGACCTGTGAAAGTCGAGTTAGCGAATTGCGCCGAGTCAAGCAGCGAGTGTCTCACCTTGTCGCGATCTAGCTTGCAAATATCCGCAGAACCAGCGTTGGCGATGGGAATGACCTTGATAAGCTCGGCATCCTCAACGCCCTTGGCCTTGGAAGCCGTGAACTTGCCCTGGAGGTTGACGCTCCAGTGAGTGCTCAGCCAGACGAGCGACTGAACCGTGATGATGGCGCCGGTCCAGACGACGGTCCATTCCTGGGCGCCAAGGTGTTTCTCGTAGAGCTCGGGGGTGAGGTAGTAGCGGAAGAAGATGGGCCAGACGACGACGAAAGGCCAGACGTATAGATGGAAGTGCAGGGGCAACGGGCGCAACAGCTCCGCGTGGTTGATCTGCGCGTGGTCGACGAGGGGCGCCATCTTGAGCGAGGCTGGTCGTCGGCGGACGCGGAGTTGGGAGGGGGAGAGATGAGGATGGCTACAGATGCGCAATCATGGACAAGAAGATGAGAATAAAAGGAGGGTGAACAAGAAGGAAGAAGACCAAGCGGCGATGACCGTTGGGACTTGGATTCGCCCGTTGGTTTGTCGAGATGGAAAAGCAAATGGAGTCGGAGCCAAATCAAAAAGTCGTGATCTGTACTTTTCGGGTGGCACCCACCAAACTGGTTCGCACGCCGATTGGGGCAGGTGGCGCTCCTCCGACCACGGTTCGCCTTAGGGGGTTACGTTGGTGGGATGCCGCCTAAAATTGGGGCTCTTCGGGGGAGACGTCCCCTAATCCATGGTGTCACCCGCTGTAATTTAGGCGTCGGCCGATGTGGGCCGGCCGCTTCGGAGCAGTTTTCAACTCCGTCATGTGGGCGCCACGTGATTGTTCCGTCATTTTTGCGGTTTCTAACCCGGTCCATGGAATTCCATTGCCTCATCGAGAGCATATCGCAGCATGACACCACTATTATGAACGACGCTTGGAGACGAAACATGGGGGTATTCACCATCTTTTGATTTGATAGGAAGGTGCGTATTGGTTTGACGACTAGCCTTCTGGGGATCCGATGTCATCCGCCACTCAACTGCTTGGGCAGTATCCATCGTCGACGGACTCGTTCACAAACTGAACCCACTCGTCGTCCTCAGCAAACACAGCCAAGGTATCCTTTCCCTCTTGATACTTGGGCCATTTCGTGCCCTGTCCGTCGCTAGGATCCTTTCTCGGGTTTGATGCGTACGAAAGCCACAGAGCTGAGAAGCACGTTGGTCAACACCAGTCACAAATCACGTCGCAAAGGGTTTGAACATACCTTCCATGCCATAACTCACTTCCCATTCAAGCTCGGTCGAGCTACCGCGATACTCGTAGTGCGTGCCGAAGAGAAGGGGGAGTTCCGCTATTGATAATAAGCTGGCATTCGGGTACTCCTCCAGTCCAGACATACCGCTGTGTGTTGCCCCGATCCACGGCAGAGGCGAAATGTTGGAAAAGTTGCCCGCGTAGTGGTATCGGTACGTGTCGTAGCCGTACTTGAGTCGGTTGCTGACTTTGTTAACATGAGCTCCTCCACGAGGAAAGGCGCACTCACTGGATCTCCTTGACGACAGGGCACACAATGGCGTTGAGTCCAATATTCCATTGCGTCTCGGTCATTCCACTTGGATTATACGTTCCGAACCCGGCGCCTTCGTTGGCGTTGACCCCCATGATCCATGCCTTTGACCATGTCAGCGCTGCGATGCCTGCCACTCAAGAGAAGCCTACCTCTTTCTTGGAGACCAAACCCTTGGAGATTCGATCCGTGGTGTTGCTGAACGCCGTCACATTGTCACCGACCGGCGTGAAGCCTAAGCCACTGCTGGAATACGCATCCTGGATCTCGGTGCCGTCCACCTTCTGCATGCAGGCGAGTTCCTTGGCGGCACTCAGCCCGCCACATCCCACCGCCTTGGCAAGGGTGTGGAAATTGGTATAGTTGCCTGCTGCAATGACCAGCGTACTGGGCGCCCCGGAATCGAGAATGAGACCCTCGACGATTAGGTCGTGAGGATAGGCATAGCCGTACATGCCCACCGACGCCGAGCCGGCAGACTGGCCCCAGAGAACCATCTGCTCGGGGTTGCCTCCGAAGCCGGCAATGTTGTCACGCACCCATTCGACCACCATACGCTGATCCAACAGACCGACGTTCTGGCGAGCGTTCTCGGCATTGGGGAAGCCAAACACGTTGACGCGGTAGTTCATCGTCACCACGATGTGCGACTGCGTCCTCTGAATCCATTTGTCGGGGATCTTGTACAACGAGTCAGCGCCGCCGCCGGTGAAGCCCCCTCCGGGAACGTAGATGAAGACGGGCAGCTGCTTCGCCGTGGGGTTGGCCGGCGCGTAGACATTGAGGTAGAGGCAGTCCTCCGACTGGCCGCCGTTGATGAGGAACTCTGGAATGACTTCGGTGTAGACGGTGGGAGTGTTGCTGATCTGCTGCATGCACGAGGGGGCAAACTCGGTGGCCTTGATGGCCTTTGACGAGCGCTTTGCCTTGGGGGGCTTGAAGCGCAGCGACTCGAGGGGCGGCTCCGCGTACGGAACGCCGAGGAACTGTCGCACGGCGGGGGCGGTCGAGTTGATGAAGCCCGTGAGCTTGCCGCTGGTGGTCTTTACCGTCAAAGGGGCGCCGCCGCTGCTGGGTTTCGAAGCGTCGACGCCGACCGCGAGAGCCGCGGCCAGGCCGAGAAGCTGGGTCCAGGAGAGTTGCATTCTTTCAACGGACCTGCATTTGTCATGCAAGATGAAGTGCCAAGAAATCGATAGGTCGTGATGAAACAGATGTATCGGTCCCCATGGTTGCATCCATTGGTTGGTTTAAGTAGCTGCAGTGACGCGCCGAGGAGTGTTCCATGTTGAATGACTCGCAATAAACACAAGACCGAACGCCCATTGCCCTGTCCAACTGTGGAAGAACATTTATCATTTAGGTTTTATCCTCCCAGCAGATAAATGCCGTGGTTCGACTTGGTGGTTCGACGTGAAAATCCCGAGGCATATGCACGGAGTCACGGCAGGGAGAAGCGGGAAATTGGGCCGGGGACGAAGGTGGAATAGGGCGATTCCCCCGCGATGAAGCCGTGAGGCGGGGAGGGGGGGAACAGGGGAGGGAAAAGGTTTATGCCTGTAGCTCGCGGAAGTGACGCGGGGTCGGATAGATGTGAAAGAGCGTGCAAAATTATGCCCGGGGAAAAGAAGGGCCCGTCTTCTCGATATGTGCGAGCGTCGCCTTGAAGCTCGTCCTCCCAGCTTCCGTTCTATACGCCTCCGTCAGGTACGGCTACCAAACTTCCTGCAACCTCGCTGGTTGGAAGATGGAACTTTCATTCAGTATGAGCTAATGACACAAACGAGTGCAGTGACAATACAGCCTGCCCACCTATATAGGGGTTCTTAAGCGACTAAGCTCTGATTAATGACCGACCTTTATTCCGCAACTTCCACTTTAACGCCCTTTAACACCATGACTGCCAATGGCCAATTCATATCATTTGGGTAACATGGCGGGTTAGAGATTAGAATAGGGATGTGAGTTAGGTAGGCATAGATTCGCCCTCAGAATAAGGACCGAGTATGTCTTCCTCCCCTCTACTTCATCTCGGCGTGACTGACCGCTCCCATAATATGGGAGCAATGCACTCGCCCAAGCCCCAGTTAAGGTTCCAGAGTTGTCGGGTCCATAAGATAGTCGTCTGATCCTTTTGCTCGTCGGCGTTGTAGGATCGCTCGTTCTTTCTCTTGCATGTTCAGGTTCCCCGATATTGTGAAACCGATCAGCACATATCAGAATAGTTGAGAGTCTTTCATCTCAACCTTCTGAACCTGAATATCATGAGTTCCATGTCATTCAATAATCTATCAATGTCCCAATACGACGACATACCTGGCCTCTATCGAGGCCACAATGCTGAGCTAGTTTGCACAGAGGTGAATAGAATGACCAGACGGTGGCGAAATTCCTCCCCAGAAAACTTGTTGACAGCGTTTGATAAAACTGGCAGGCACTTGGCTCGAATATGGGCGACAGGCCTACCCTGTATCTTGTCCACGTAGTCGACTTGGCGAAACTTGGTCGATCGTTTGGGTGGTTTTGGGAGCTCGGGAGCGTGAATGGAGGAGTAGATTTGGTAGCGATAGAAATTACCTTGCGCCAGTGCATAATCCTAAATCTCCAATCGCGGTGCTTCCACGACGAGGCCACTCCATTCAGTTTGGCATCGGCAACGCCATCCCCCAGAGAACTTGCTATCTGTTCATCAAGAGCACCAACAAGAAGAGAGCGCCGTTCAGGCTTAGGATTTAGGTAGCGCTCGTCGGGAACCGAATGTCTTCATCTTGTGTAGTGGCTCGCTGATCACAGCGTAGTGGTCAACAAACTTCCTGTAGCAAATCAACACTGCCCAATCAGGCAATTGTTTCATGGCATATCTAACTCAAAAGGTTATATGAAAACTTGAGCTCATACGTACTATTTCACATGAAGTCCACTGTCATTTGTTCTACTTGTTCTAAGTGAAGAAAGCTAAATACACTAATATCTCTACGAAGAAAATGTATTAAAGTACCTATTTGATATTGGGCTAAAGAACTGCATATGATCGGGAAACTCGCAAGGCATGTACCAATGTAAGATCTAAGGTAATTCACAAGTCGGGTGGATGATAGTAGTGAGTTGACCACCCAAGAAGTGGTGTTGAAGTTCCAGCCTCTCTATTCATGACATTTCATTAATGCGAGATGACGCTCTGAACATGCAAATGCAATAAATCCAGCGTCTAGATGAGTGTCAAAACTCTCCTCTCACATTGGTCGAAAACTTCGACACAGCGTTTCTCCCTCATCAAATCAGGGTTGCTGGAGACGAAGACACCCACTCGTCTGTAGACGTCGTTTCCTTGCCCTTCAACAGAACAGATGATCAACCCTTCTTTCTGCCACAATTCACTTTCAGGCAGTGTGATACCGAGGAGCAGCAGACCAAGTTTCTCCATGACGACTGTTTGCTCACGGCCTCGTCAGCTTTACTGGCTCTGAAATGTTACACCGTCGCTCTACTCACCGCTTTCCTTGGCTGGCGTGAAGTCAAGCATCGCCGCGGCCACGCAATCCCGTCCTGACTCGGACCGAACCATCCGGTTCCAAAAGCCGTTGCCGTTGAGGTCTTCTCTGGAGAAAACAGTACCGGTCAGAGGGACAACCTTGCCGCGAAGTCTGAGAAAGCCGGAGATAACAACACCGTACGGGTTGCGGCTCACATCATCGACGTCGACGTTGACCTCGAGTAGGTCGAATTGGGCCTCCACGTTTTCTGCTCCTATAGCCGCAGAGACGGGCCAGAAGTCGTTTCGGTTGCCCCTATAGGCAAGTGGACTCCAAGACGGCGCCAGGTACATCGTTTGTAAGTCGTGAAGCAAACGAGACAAGGCAGGCCGCTACTGATCGAGATCATTATCGGTAGGATCATACCCGCAGGTCCAGACAAGGCCGGTTCACATGTGGCTATCCCAGATACCTGCCAGGTAGCCCGCACTGCTCGACTCTGCCACCCACCTCGCGAGTCCGGAGAGGGCAGGGAAATAATCTGCCTCGTTGGTCAGCTCGCGTTGGCGATACTCATAAAGAAGCTGATGCCAAAACTCTCCGAGATTGTCGAGCGTCCGGTTCCATTCGTCCTTCCCAATCATGCACGAGAACAAACTAGGACCGAGGCCTTCCCCGCCATAATCACTCCATGTCCTAGTCATGGTATCTTCGTTCAAGCAGAAGTGGCCTCGCCTCTCAGGATCATTGTGTAAGAACCCCTGACGTGAAATTCGGACGGGGATTGATAGGCTACCTCGATGGCGGGTAGTCGCCTCGAAAGACAGCCCTGTTGGCACGAGGGAGACCCCAGAGAACAGAGAGTAACGAAAGCATTCTTGTAAATGAAGTTCATGCGGCCACTCTCAGTCCGCCAGCCCTGTGCGTCACCTTGAATAATGCAGAGGGAATCGACCCAAAGGTATCGTATCGGTGTTTGAATGCTCCGACAGAACCGTACTGCGTCTTGGATGACTGGCGATAGGTTTTCCTCAGGAATGTGGCTTAACCTGTCTCTGAGGGACTCTGTCGTTGTCTTGGATTGAAGTGCCGCAGTTGCGGGAGGACCCTAGCAGTAGCTCAGGGCAGCGTATTTGAATAAGTTCTTCTGGCCTCCTGTGAGAATAAGCCGGACGCCTGTAGCACCCCCTTCACCCAAGTCAAGAAGTCGAGTAGGATTAAAGTCTAGATCGCGGTCCGGTTCAGATCGAAGTGGCGTCTCCAGACTTTCGTTGATGAATTCGAGAGATTCCGCAGACAACGTATCCGCTTGGTCTAGAGTGGCACATGATCAGCAAGCGGTAGAACATGGTGTCGGGCTGACCAGGATGCAACGAATACCGACCATCCTGTGTGTGAAGTGAAAAGACATATATAATCCCGAGCTCGTGGCGAGACAAGTCCGTAGGCTCGACGCTAACTATCAGGGGCCCAGGGCTCCTGGATATCCTGGACTCTTGACGGGCACATCTTGTTGATGGTATCTAAAGGAGATACGGACGGTATCGTCGTAGTTGTTGAGACGACTTGCGGCGAGCTCTGAACATAGAAGAGCACAGAGTTCGCAACCGCGTTGTTTGCAAGTGTCAAGACATGCGAAACCCGGAGCTCTGTCGACAAATGAATAGGTAAACCCATCGATGGCGCTGAAGTCGAGAATGGTCCTCCCGTCTTCGCTTAAAGACGCCCTATGACTTCCCTCAAGGACGTCCAGTCGAAGTTGTTCACATTTTTGGCATAGGATGTTGAATTGTGAATGTTGGTTCGAAAACGAGGGACGGAGTGCTACGGATGCGTTATTTTGCGCAACATGGCAGAGGCCTGACCAGCTCAGAGCTGGTACTTCATACTCGCCGTTGAGAAGAAATACCCAATACTCCTTATAGAGAAGAACTAACAATACAAATTAATTATGTTATTCCAATTATAATGTATTTTCTGGACTTTTAAGTATTATTACAATATTAGCTGTTGCTTATGGACTGTCGGGGATACTTGATTCGTGAGGAGAGTTCTCGGACCGAGGCAATGAAAAGCCCTGGGCGTTCAATTGTCATGCAGCCCCAGACATGAGTGCAGCCGCGTTCGCATGACCTGGAATCGATCCGTATGGCCGTTGTTGCAAAGTCCGACGCGAAACCCGCGGCCTTCAAGGTGCGTGGTCGGGATTCCCGCAACCAACACGTTCAACTCCCGAGATTATTATGAGACACTGAGACGCCGATGCCGACGTGACTCACGCCGTGCATGCAGGACATGTTGGATCTGCAAGGAACACGTATGTACCACCGTGAATTGGGGCTTGGCGTCGTTATGCTTGAGGGAGGCTGTTCGAACCAACAGATGGGTGGCAACTCAGCCATGGCGGCAGCAGGACCGGCGCTATTTAGTTGCAGGAATCACGGCGGTACTTTGAGTTGTTTCTCTCGCGAGATTGACAAGTTGAATCTCGGAATTGCTCCAATCCCGTCGACTGAGACCGCGAGTGGCTGATGGATTGGCAAAGATAAAAGACGTCGACATCTGATGAAGGCTTCCAATTCCTCCTCAATCAGCATCACCACCAGAAGCCCACAACAACCATGACCGGCCTCGCCTACGACGCCGAATACGCCAAGGCCGTCGAGCCCTTCAAAAACGCGCCCCGATCAACTCCCACGACGGCTCTGGAGCTGCAAAAGTCGACAAACACGTTCCTCGGAGCCTTCCTCCCCAAACCTCCCCCGGGGCACACCATCCAGACGACCAACTATTCCGTCCGCAGCTTCGACGGCGCCACCGTCCAGCTCCGCCGCTTCGCCGCCCCGGAGCACATTTCCGCCGCGACGCCTCAGCCCGCCGTTCTCGCGCTGCACGGCGGCGGCCTCGTCGCCGGCAACATCGACATGTGCGCCGGTCGATCGGTCCGAGACGCGTTGAACGGGGACCGTCCCGTCTTTGCCGTCGAGTACCGCGTCGCGCCGCAGCACGCGGCCCCCGCTGCCGTGGAAGATGCCTTCGCCTCGTTCAAGTACCTGCTGGACCACGCCGCCGAGCTCAACATTGACCCGGCGCGCATCGCCGTCAAGGGCGAGAGCGCCGGCGCGGGCGTGGCCGCTGGCACGGTGCTCCTGGCGCGAGATCGCAACCTGAGCCACCAGCCCGCGAAGCAGATGTTGGTGTACCCGATGCTGGACGACCGAACAAGCTATCTTCCGGACACCAACTTCCTCGAGCTCGCCACCTGGAGCTTGACGCAAAACAAACTCTCCTGGGGCGCGTACCTCGGCGAGGACAAGGCCGGTGACCCAAACGCAGACGTGTCGCCCTATGCGGTGCCAGCGAGAGCAAAGTCGCTCAAGGGCTTGCCCTCGACGTACATCGACGTCGGGACCTTGGACTTGTTCCGCGACGAAGCGCTCGAGTTTGCGAGGAGATTGATGGCCGACCACGTCGAGGTCGAGCTGCACCTGTGGCCGGGAGTTCCGCATGCATTTGACATTGTGGCCATCGGGTCCAAGTGGGAGATTAGGGCGGCTGAAGCTAGAGATGCTGCATTGAGGTCGTTTTAGACATGTATATCTATCTGGATGTGTACCTTACCTAGGTAATTGATGTTTGGGTACTCTGGAACTTGCGTAGCTCAACATCAACGAATATTATTCTCGCGTCCTTCAGGACTTCCCTGAACCATTACCGCAGATCTTGCCCAATAAAGTGATAACAATCCTGGATATACTTTCAGGCTGATCCTTAGGCGAAAAATGACCTGCCTCCTCAACGAGAGCGAGTTGGGAATCGCTTCGTGGAGTCTGTGTGCCCAAATCCACCATATATCAAGCGTCATCCGCTCCCATACAATCTGCATCGGGACTTTTCTCGAGCTCATGTAGCAGCCCGGAACCTTCCACGGTATGTTTCACGCCACAGTGTCTGACCCGGTGCTCGAACGGGCTGGGTTGGCCGATAGGGCCGGAGATGTAGCGCCGGTAGGTGTTGACGCTGCTGGTTGCCAGAGCCAGAGGATTGTTCGCCGCAGAGAGAAGTCACTCCCCTAAGTAAGACTGGTAGCCGGTGTCATCGGTAATGCTGAGGGCCTCGAGTCCGGCTTGCATCTGCTGCTTGGTTCAGGGATAGTCGGTATTATCACCAAAATGTAGTCCAGAAATACAGTATAGCAAACAACATTCGGAGCAATACTCGGCGCGGTCTGGACATCAAGAGAGCGGCGAACTACCGCCCGGCGCCGCGAAATATCGTATCTAGTGTATCAAGGGACGGGCGCAGCAGCGTCGGCGCCAGCAGGAAGCGGTCATCTGACCAAACTGGCGCCTCTCTTCCTTCTAGCAAGCGATCCTGCTCTCTAACGAAAGGCGTTAGTATACTACCATGTCGGGTACATCGGCGGGCAGTTCTCCAAGACTCTAGTATGCCTATCTATAAGCCGAGCGCTCAATCAGCTCTGCTTGCTGCGTTCGAGCGCTGCATTGAGGGATGTAAGACTTTGCATAAGGTGGGATTCCTTCATAGAGATATCTCAGTCAATAATCAACAAAGCAAGATGGCACAAACGGTGAGTTTGTTGCTGCCGATAGCTTCTCAACAAGCCTCATCCGACTGACCTGTCAATCGTTTAGTCGTTGTTAGGGCCCCAACTTGCATGTGCAGGTGAGTGTGCGAGGAGGGGGCGTCAAGTTCAGGCGCTGACTCTGAGTATCGCAGGGCATTTTCTTTGTTCGCTGGTCCGACGGATAAGCTATATTCCCACCCGAACCGCAGGTCTAGGTATACTCACGAAAGACTTGTCTTCATACTCAGGGACTTATCAGTTTTTGAGATGGAAGGGTGTTAAACCGGTGTTCATGGCCCAGACTGATATCGACGATATGTATCCTCGTGGGGTGCGCCAGCCTGTAGATACAGGAAGAAGTATTCGTGAAGACACTGTCGGGCTATATTCTCTGCACTGACTTCGCAAACTTAGTGGGCACGTAAACATGGCCACGGCCAGATAGGTTTTCAATGGGACGGTGCGTTGGCATGGTGTCAACGACGGGCCTTCGCCTACGCTCTTAGTTTCGTGATCTATCACTTTTGCTGTTCTTTGATGCCTCAGGTGCAACCCTTGACTGCTTCTGCCTGGTCTTATGGATAGTTTGGCCTTCCCATTCTCTTAGCCACCGTTTCTTCCCACCTTCACTCTCCAGTCTCCTTATTGCCGACATCCAGGAGCACATAGCTTCTGCTGACATCGCCAACCCTAAAGATAGCACTATGTGTTATTACTGCGCGAGTAATCGCCCTGAAGTGAGTTTCTTAGTGCGCCTGTCTTCGGCTCAGTTCTAGGGTCAATATCTCCAACTACTAGGAGCGGCTTAATCGTGGCAAGCGCTTCTGCATTAAGCTCTGCCATGAGCTTTAAGGGAGCCTCATTTTCCATATGTATTATCGAAATATGACCCCAGGCAATACTGTCCGCAATAATTAGCAGCTCTATCGACAGCTTTGAGCGGAGGTTGGGCTTGACTTTCCCTATTATAATGGGTTAAAGAATATGCTAATAGGTATGGAGCAAGAGATTACGCCCCCTCTTAGGAGTAGGCAATAGTGTTGCACCCTAAACTCCCACCTGACTGCGCTATTAATTCCCCCAGGCTCGTCCTGTTGCTATTGTGCCCACAACTCCACATTCTGGCCTCATCGAGCAGATGCCAGTGGCTAATGGCTATACCGTAGGGGAAGGCATTTCGTCCTTACTGTTATCTCCTAGGCACAGTCTAGGCCGCAACCAACCATTCGCTATACCTAAGTGGACAGTTCCTTTCCCACCCGGGGCTCTTAGCGAGTCCTCGCACGCTTCCCTCATAACTCGCCCTGGGTACTCCTCGTTACCTATACAGCCTTCTGTCTGGCATAGAGATAATATATTCACTAAGAGCTCTTCAAGCGCCTAGCGGGGCCACTATCTTCTGACGCCGCCTCGGCCGGCCTACCCAGCTAAGATGATACCCAGCCGGAGCGGCTAAACTCCTCTCACTGCAGCATCCCTATTAAGAGTTAATAGTACCTAAGAGGAGGAAAAGAGGCAGGTATTTTCCTCTATGCTGGCTGTAGAGTAGATAGAGAAGGAGTTTAAGGCTCTAGATATCTCCTGGCCATCCTCGCAAGCTACCGTCATACTAGCATCCGCACCGCTAACTTTACCCTGGGTGCTTTTTGAGGGATCTGGACGCACTGCACCTATAGCTCCCATAGAACCGCCACTGGCTGACAGTCCTATCCAGTACACCGGAGGAGCCATGTTTAATGGTAGGGCTAACCCGTGGCGCCTGGATTTGCCTTGGAGTGACGCAGCCCTGTCTCCAGCCAGTCTCAAGGTATGCAAGGTACCCTCCCCTCAGTTCTCCTGATGTTTCTCAACTGACTCACATTTCTACCTCAGTTGACTGCGGATTACCGTCCTCAAGCCTATGGGCTTGGCCGCCCTGCTCGGGGTAAGCAACAGTTGACTGACCACGACCATGTTGACGACATCTTCGCCCGGGCGCAGCCGGTGCCTCCGACTGATTCACCTCGACGTGAGCTGATGGAAAGTTTGGGATATGCCTCGTTCCAGCCACGACAGCTCCCAAGGAAGTCGCCACGTCGTCGTTTGGATGGTGATGAGCTCTCGGAACCATCCAGCCAGCGACGCAAGTTGTCCAAGCACCACCCAGACGCAACATTGATGGACTTGGACAGCAACAAAAACAACCAGGTTCCTGGTATTGGGCCTTCCGAAGCGAACTCTGTTGCATCATCGACAGCTCGTGGCCGCGTGGTGGACTTGCCCTCGAACCTGCTTCACTGGCTCAAGGCTGAGAAGGATGGTAAACCTGACCCTACTGTGTCAGAGGCATTGCTTGTTTCTTTGCAGGCAAGCATTCAACAAGCCGATGCTATTATTAGGGAGGAAATATCTTATGTTATGGAGGCAAAAGTAAGATGAAGGTTTATTAGGAGTCTTTCGTGTAGAGGTAAGATCCTTCGATCGCCCAAGTGGCGTGGGTGTTCACTGAGTAGCTAACGCTGAGGTTATACGCAGGATGATTAAAATTCTAGAGTACTCTTAGGCGATAAATAATCTAGCCCATTTCCTATTGCGGGGTTACGCTCGCTCAATAAACTCCCCAGTTGCGAGAAGCCGATCTCCGGGCTTGAGCTTGCTCTGGGCAGGGCGTTGCCATTTCAGAATCGTCCTCCCATGATAGTCCATGTTTCTTCTCGTCATCTCCGGCAACGATCGGATTTCCGTCACAGGTCCACTCGAGTAGAAGATTGTGAACTCCGCAGGTGGTGCTTCAGGCGTATCTGGCCACTCGAGATAGCCAGGCGCGTCCGTATACATAGTGATCTGCTTGCTTGTGCGACGCTCATCACACCATGCCCTGAGAACATTCCGAAACTCGGAGACGGGGCGGTCAAGCCGGACCTCTGGGTGCTGTACCCAATCTTGCTCTTCGATTCGCTCAACGTGCTGCTCTTCGTGGCGAACGGACCGCAGAGTATCATCGCGAGTGATGATCTCGTACATTGTGAATAACGCGCCCTTAACGTCATTCCGGGCGGGTCTATGCCCCTCAAGTCCAATACGAGAGGAGAAATTGAAATCGAAAATCATTAAGGAGTCTGTAGCGTCGTCAATGAGCAGGTTTCGAGGTGCAATATCCTGGTGTTCAATGCCGTGGTTCAAGTTGAGTTGGTCGATAACGTCGAGTAATTGACGTAGCCACTTGATCTTGAAAACCCGATCCTTGTTCGCCTCGAGTGTCCCTCCTGGGATGTACAGTCGTAAAACCAACGCATCGGTTCTCAAGCTCGTCCACAATAATCCTATCAAAGGGTACAATATTGGGATGTTTAGGTAGACGCATCCACAGATTCATCTCATGCCAGACAAAATCTGAACGTTAGGGAATGACGAAATACTTGAATACCAGCTGTAAACCAAGTCAGATGACGTGCAAAGATGTTATTTACTGGAGACACTTACCTGCTTGCTGGGTTCAGAGGATGTCAGACACCTGACAAGGTCCACCAAGGGTCCCAGTCTGTCAAGCTCCTCCAGTTCCGATCTCAAGGCGACTTGAACACCGTCTGGATGTTGGGTCTCTTCAAGAGGCGCGCGGTATGGATACATTGTGTAGTCGTCTTTTGGGTCCGTCGAGGTTGAGACCACGTCACCTTCGGGCGAAATACGAATCTCGAAGACGTCCGGTGCGAGGTCATCGATGTGTTTCTGGAGTTGTTCGATTGCTGGGTCCTCAGATTCGAGTTCTCCATCCATAGTGATAGAGATGACGCGACGCTGGTCCCAATCCATAATATGCCATGTAGTAGGACCCAAAACGGGGATGCTGCCACTGGGAGCAAAGAATCTCTCCTCAGGTTTGAGCATTGTTGGCTAGAGATGCGTGGAAGGTTGCTGGTTCGTGCGGGGTTTTGGTCGGGATGTCAGTTCTGTGGATTGTAGTGAGTCTCGTTCAAGGGCACAAAAGGGCAATTTACCAAAGCTATAATGGCAGCAGTGGAAAAGGGAGAACTAAGGCCACGGTTTCTAAAAGTATAACAACGTGGGCGCTCATGGAATGAGGGCTGAATTCCATGGAGTTTTTTTTTTGCAAGCGCGCGAAGCAGACGCTGGGGAGTCCTCAGCTCCACCTCGGGGAGATGGCCTCCACTTCAAATCTAGGCTCCCAGCTCAGGCTGGCTGGCCTCTGGCTCAGGCCAACTCAGTCCGGCTCAGGCTAAAGCAGCGAGCGCTCAGTTCCAAGGAAGGAAGGGGAAATTTTCGATGTCGGTTTTGGGGACGTGTGTACACTATAATACCTTCTGCGTTATAAACGCTCCCACTTGCTCCTGGTTAACTTCCCACCTCAGCCTTTTCCACTTATCGATACCCGGTCGCCTCGATTCTTCTTCCTCCAGAACACGCTTGTAGATCTCTAGGTATTTGAAATACCGCGCGGCCACGTCGGGCGGCTGATGATCGTCACAATCCCACTCCAGGTTGATCGGGCGATCTTGAAGAAGCCACCAGGGCGCCGACGCGAACAGTTGTGCCGGCCCAGCGTATGACCATTCAAGATCCACGACCCCAACGACTGTAAGGTCATCTTCGCTTTTGAGAATCAAGTTGGCTAGGCCAAAGTCGTCGCAAATGAGTTTGAACGGGCCACCATCGTACTCCTCGTTCACCATCCTAGGCGCCAGGGATTTTAACACCTTGAATGAGGTGTGTCTCATTTCAGCAGTATATGGCCCGGTCACCGAATTCGGTTGTCGGATCAGCTGCTCCCAGTCTTGCCCGAGGACGTACTGGAAATACTCCGTGGTAGTTAGGAAGCCTTCAGCTCGGTCACCTAGGTTGCTTGGTTAGCAAGGGTATATTGCTTAAGGTAGGAAAGAGAGCGGAGGTGGAGAAATAGAAATAAGTTTTCGTCATACCAAAAGTATCTACTCATCCAGTCTGAGTAATGTCATGCACCTTCCAAGTTAAGGGGCGTATTGGGGCCGGAAAACTCGTCTTTGGCGTTGGTAGGCTGCCGATCCGGTCGAAGTCAAGTTCAAAAGCTGAAGCTGAAAACTAGCAATCTGCCTGAACAAAACCTCGACATCTCCTTCGCTGATATCCTCTCGCATCAATCGGGTGGCAACCGTGGCTTCAGGATCTCTGAGAAAGTGATTGGCGCTCACGCCTTGGATGAATTCCATCAGGATAAATGCCCCTAGGCCAAGTGGGTTGTCGGCGGCGAGGCCCCAAGAGGAAATCGCTGGTACTGGAACGCTGGTACGTTTGCGGACGAGACTCAGCACTTCGACCTCGATGGCAATCTTCTCATCGGCGTATCTATCGCAGATGGCCCCAACGCGAGGGAAACGTAGTATCTGGGTTGTGCCGTCGTTGAAAACGAATTTCTGGCAAAGGTTGTATGCACCATGTAAGAAGCCGCCATCGAGTCGTTAGGGCAGTCGATCAGGATGCAGGGTCGAAACCCAGTGGCACATGCGGCCGTCGACGCGAGCGGCATTCACCCGGTCCACCCAAACGTTCTTCTGCACCTCGTGGATCAAGTCGATGCACTTGTTGTAGTCCATGGTGTTGGCGGTAGCTGGTCGTTGAGTGCTTGAAGAGTTTAGAAAGTCGCGGTGATTCGGTAAATGGATATCATTTGGAGCGCACGTGCCGGCCCCGAGGAAAGATGTCCCCACGACCAATGACGTGAGGAGATTCATGGCAGGCTGCATTAGGGCCTCCTTTCTCACCGCGGTTTGGAACGTCACGGACGAGAACGGGGGCGCGAAATTAGAGTCGAAACTGGGCTGAAAGTATGAATTGCTAAAGAGTCATATTGTATCTTAAGGGCATATGTAACCGAATCGTTGTGTATATGCTCAAGCACAGCCTAAAAAAAGAGCACCTGTCTCAAGGTGTCAGACGGAGGGGGAGCTTTTCCGAGCCCGGGTGGAAGAAAGAACGGGTCCTCAGGGGAAACCCCGCTCCAGGCAGCTCCCAGGGAAAACAGATAGAACACATACCTATACAAGCAGTTATATTCATCATCTAATTAATTAATTTAGTAATTTCTATTAAAGGGAAGAAGATCCTTTATTCCTAACCCTATTTATACCCTCTTAAATATATAAATTTAAGCTATTATCCCTTATAAATCTAATAATTAATAATTAAAGCTATTACCCCTAAATGTACCTTAATAATATTAAAATAATACTATTATAATCCTATAATAACCCCTATTAATATAAATAAGGTCCTAATTATTCTTAATAGCCTAGAGATATAATATAGCTAGAATCTCTAATTTATTAGGAAAGTAAAGGCCTTAAATCTATAAAAATATATTATATTAAGTAATAATAAGGTCCCTTAGCTCCCTTACTTTAAGATTTTAAAACCTTTTAAATAGATTAATTAGAATATAAATAATATTTATAAAAATAAATTTAAATATTATAAAGCTTTTAAATAAATTTATTTTTACTAAAAGATATAAATTAATTCCCTAATTAATTAAATATAGATTATAATAGCTTAAGGTATTTTTAATAATAATTATAATGTTAATAAAACTTTTAAAAATTAATATATTACTCTTAAGGAGGCTTATATAAATAATAAATAGCTTATTAAAATTAAAGCTTCCCTTAAATAAAACTAATTCTTCTATATTATAATAAAAACCCTAAAGGATATTAAAAAGTAAATTAATAAATTCTAATATATAATATATAAAATTAAATAAATTAACCTTTTAAATATATAAAAAATAATCCTTTAATTCCTAGCTCTTAAGAGGCTTATAGAGCCCTTTTTAGGAATTAATTTAACTATCTAAAGAATAATAAAGCTTATTAGATTTAAAATAAATACTTTAAATTATATAAAAATTACTAATTATATTAAGGCCTAAATAAAGATCTAAAAAGTATAAAAGCCTATAAAGCGCTTATAGCCTAGCGCTAGCTTCCTAATTAACTATTAATTTAATAATATTAATAAATTAATATTTAATAAAAAAAAATAATATCTAAAAAAGAAAAAAAAGCTTATATAAAAGAAATAAGATATAAAGAAGAAAAGAGTATTAAAGAAACTAATATAATATTTATAGAGCACTTTAGCTTATTATAAAAGGTATATTTGCCCTTTTTATAGGTAATTTTACCTTATTAAGGAGTATTAATATGCCTTCCTAAAATAGATTAAGGAGGGTTAGATTTCTAGCTAAACTATTTAAGTAATTATAGCCTAAATCCTTAAGCTTAATTCTAATCTAATTAATAAAATTAAAGCAATTAAGAAAAAAACTAATTCTAAAATAATAAATAGGCCTAATAATATAAAAGCCCTTTATATAAAATAATAAAAGTTCTCTTATAAATAACTCCTCTAATATTTATTTAATAAGATAATAAACCTAATTATTAAAATTGCAAAAATCTAAGGATTATAATAATATATTTTATAGTTTTTATATTTTATTAATTAAAGAATATTAAAAGAATATTGCATATTTGCCTAATTAGGTAACCTATCGCTAGAATAGGCAAATAAGTCTAATAGCTAGATACTATATTAGAAATACTATATTATACTATTCTCTTATTAAGGCCTTACCTTCCTATTGTAGCTATTACCGCTTAATTAAGCAATTAGCACTTTTTATTTTTAAATATATTAAAAATTTTATATTAAATATATTTTAAGGTATTATATATTCTAAATGCAGATTATATATTCCTTATTAATTTATAATAAAAATTCCTTATATTATTATAATTATTATTAATATACCTTTTATTTAGTATATATATTATTATATATAGACTAATAGTAATTAAGAAATTATCTATAAATAATAAGGGTTTTTCCCTTTCTATTTATAATTTTTTATTATTAATTAAATATATCTTCTTTTAATTAATTAAGATAATCTTTATACTATTATAATTATCTCTATTTATTAATTCTTAATATCTAATTAGAATCTTTCTATCTTTTTATTTTATCTCTTAAACTTCCTTTAAAGCTTCCCTCTATTACCTTTTACTATTCTTTATACCTTTTTAATTATAGTAATAAGGAAAGGTTCTCTTTATATTATAGCTTCTTAATATTATTAATCTATAAAGGCTATTTAAATAGCCTATTAAGCCTTATCTAGTTAACCTCCTAGCTCTTAATAGTGCTAAGAGGTCTAACTAGGCGGCCTGTAATAAATACTGCTAGTTAAAGGCCCTTTTTATTTAATTAAATAGAAATAGCTTTAAGTCTTAAGTTAGAGTCCTTAGTCCCTTTAATATATTATATAAGAAGCCTAATTAAGGGAGAAGCTTTTAGGGTTAAATATTAAAATTTAGAGGCCTTTAAGGCCTTTAATTTATTACCTTTATCCCTATTAATCCCTATAGGGTTATTATAAATTAGAAAATAGGCTTCTTTATTATTATTACTTTTAGGTAAATCTCCCTCCTTAATATAGATATTATTATTATTAAGGGTAAGGAGGTTAATTATAATATTCTATATTATTATTTTTAATTCTAGGTTTAATAATTTAAGTTTTATAATTTAATTAAATAAAATAATAATCTTAAATTTCTTAATATAAAGAAAGTTATTCTTTAAGGTATTAATTATTTTAAAAAAGACCTTATTTTTATTAAAGATTATATTCCTAATAGAAATAACCTTTCTAATTAAGGGGTTTTAAATCTTATAAATATTAATAAACTAATATCTAACTAAATAGCTAATAAAGGCATAAAATTCTAGTTTATATTGCCTTTATTATTTCCTTTAGGCTTCTTTTATTAGGGTATAGGCCTTATATTTATAGACTTAAAGGTAATTAGCTTATAGTTTTTAGGCTATTATAATTATCCTATTATTCCAGGCTAGGTAGGTATTAAGGCATTTATATAGGGACTTTTAATTAATAGATTATTTTAATATCTAATTATATAAGTAGATTATAACTATTATAATCTTAATCTGAAGGTCCTTAGAAAATTATACCCTTATTTATATTGCCTAAGCCTTAATTTTAATAATAGTATTAGCTTATTTAGCTGCTTTATTTTAAATTTAAAAATTTAGAGCTAAAGGTTTAAATTATATATTTTATTTAATTAGGAAGTTTAAAACTTTTAATTTAATAATTAATATTTTATTATTATATTTAAAAATCTAAATCTTAACCCTATATTAAGTCTTTAAAGAGGAAATAAATATCCTAAGGGTAGTTTAAAGGGTTAATTCCTTTTAATTATTTAGGTAATAAGATTATATATAGCCTAATTATTAATTTATTAAAATTATTATATTATTATAATCTTCCTTATTTAAATATATATAAATAAAATCTATAATAATTTAAATCTTAAGCCCTTTATTATGAGTATAGGGAATTTAGGAGACCTATTTTATTATCTTTCCTTAAATATAAATATTATATTCTATTATAATAAGTCTCTAGATTCTAATTCCCTTAAAGGCATTAATTAGCTAGTTTAGAGAGTTTAGATTAGTATACTCTAGCTATAAGTATTACCTTTAAGGGGTTAATTAGTTTAGATTTTATTAGATTAATTTATAAGCTAAAAAGGCCTAATTTAATAATAATTTAGGTTTTAGGCAATACTTTAGGATAAATTAATTATAATAGTTAAGAAGGTTATATATTAGGGATTTATATTTAATCTTAAGAGAATTATAGCTTAAGTATATATCTTATTATTGGCCTAATTCCTAAAGGCAATATAGAGAGGCTATATTATATATAAATCCTTAATAATAAGCTATATTTTAAAAAGTTAAGAATTATAATTTTAAGCATTTTAAAAAAATTAATTTTAAAATTATTATTTTATATCCCCTTATTAATATAATCTTATTTCCTATAAAGATATAATTTATTAGCTTAGCCTTTATATAATCCTTAAGCTAGGACTTAAAGTTAATTATATATAAAATTACTTTTAAGTTTAAGATTATAAAATTCCTTAAGAAGTAGAATATAAAGCTTAGGGTAATTTATTAGGCTCTTATTAATTTTATAGAGTAGTTAGGAGGGTTATTAGTATATTAGAGGGGATTTAAGGCCTCCTTAATGCAATAAAGAAGTTATTTCCCTATTTTATTTAAAAAGGTATAAAGAATAATAAAAGGTAATAAAGGGAAGCTTTAAAGGAAGTTTAAAAGATAAAATAAAAAGATAGAAAGATTCTAATTAGATATTAAGAATTAGCAAATAGAGATAATTATAATAATATAAAGATTATCTTAATTAATTAAAAGAAAATATATTTAATTAATAATAAAAAATTATAAATAGAGAGGGAAAAACCCTTATTATTTATAAATAATTTCTTAATTATTATTAATTTATATATAATAATATATATATTAAATAAAAAGTATATTAATAATAATTATAATAATATAAGGAATTCCTATTATAGATTAATAAGGAATATATAATCTGCATTTAGAATATATAATACCTTAAAATATATTTAATATAAAATTTTTAATATATCTAGAAATAGAAAGTGCTAATTGCCTAATTAAGTAGTAATAGCTATAATAGGAAGGTAGGGCCCTAATAAGAGAATAGTATAATATAGTATTTCTAATATAATATCTAGCTATTAGACCTACTTGCCTATTCTAGTAATAGGTTGCCTAATTAGGTAAGTATGTAATATTCTCTTAATATCTTTTAATTAATAAAATATAAAAACTATAAAATATATTATTATAATCTTTAGATTTTTATAGTTTTAATAGTTAGGTTTATTATTTTATTAAATAAATATTAAAGGAGTTATTTATAAGAGAACTTTTATTATTTCATATAAAGAGCTTTAATATTTATTTAGAAAGTTATTATATTAACCCTAAGTAATATTATATTATTATAG